>LPNX010875258.1:105836-117166 GCA_001517045.1 Pseudotsuga menziesii | reverse complement strand
GACTGGCTGGCTGATCAAGAATGATTTTTGGCTTAAGGTTAGAGCCTTCAATCACTGAATTCTGAGTCCGGATCATGAACGGGTTTTTTCCATTTAATTATGGAAAAATTAACCCAAAAAACTTAGGAAAAGTAAAAAAAATTAAAAAATATTTTTTCACTGTTCGAAAAAGATTTTTTCGAATTTTTTTTATGTGTCCAGATGACTTAGGACATGACCATGATCTATCTAAATAATGTATAGTAGGATTATAACACTCAGTTGGGCTCTAATAACCCCCCAAGGCCCAGAATTCAACATCGGGCATTCCAGCTTTGGAGGAAGCGGGAGAAAACCTCGTCAATTATACTCGGCTGAAGGCAAAGCATAATTGTCAGGGGCAAAAAACTCCCTGGAATACCCTATTTGAGATTCTACGTCTCAGGAGACCGAACCACTCAAAAATATCCTACTAGCACATTTTATTACAAACCCCGCCGGGCCATGGTAAAAAATATTCAAAATAAAAAGTGACTAGCCAATATTGGCTAGACAAGCAGACGGATCAACTGATACACTGGAATCAGACTTTGAACAAGTCTGTCAACCGACGGCTCCTCAGGTAACCCAACTATGGTACAGAAAAGTTGGTAACAAGTACCAAGACCAAAAGAAAAGTCAATCGTATCCTCGAAATGGATCTTCAAGATAAAGCACTCAGTAGATGGTAGTATAGAGAAGTACAAGGAAAGATTCATAGCTTGCAGATTCTCCTAGAAGGAACGAATTGACTATGAGGAGACCTTTTCACTAGTAGCTAGGTACACCTCAATTAGAACCATCCTTGCTTTGGCATCCAATATGAAGTGGAAATTACATCAGATGGATGTAAAGACAACATTTCTAAATGGCTTGATAGAAGAATAAGTATTTATCGAACAACTGCAAGGTTTCGAGACTAATGATCAAGAAACTCATGTATGTAAACTCAAGAAGGCATTGTATGGGTTAAAGCAAGCACCCAGAGCACGGTATGCAAGAATTGATGGATTCATGATGAGTTTGGGCTTTACCAAGAGTAAAGCATATTCCAACCTATACTATAAAGTTGAGGGGGATGGACTTATGATATTACTATTGTATGTAGATGATCTATTCTTAACATGAGAAGATAAGCCCATCTACGAATGTAAGAAGAAGCTCGTTGCATAATTTGAGATGAAGTACCTTGGAATGATGCACTATTTTCTAGGTGTTGAAGTATGGAAGTATCTAGACAATATCTTCCTAAACCATGGAAAATATGCAATAGAAATACTAAAGAGATTTGGGATGATAGATTGCAAGGCTATGACTACTCCGATGACAACAAATTTAAAACTATTGAATGATGACACTTCAAAAGCAATAGATGCCACCTTATACAGACAGATTATTGGTTCTCTGATGTACTTAACCAATACAAGACCATCTATATGTTTTGCTGTAAACACGCTGAGTCAATATATGGTGAATCCCAAACAATATTCACCCAATAGGAGCAAAACATGTGATGAGGTATCTAAAGGGGACTTTAGACTATAGTCTCAGGTATGCATCAAATGGAAAGATCATATTACATGGATTTACAGATTCAGATTGGGCAAGAAGTGACAAAGATAGAAAGAGCACTTAAGGATGTTTTTTTAGCTTGGGATCAGGCATGATCTCATGGTTCAGTAGAAAGCAGTCCAGTATTACACTTAGCACGTCAGAGGATGAATACATTGCAGCATGTTCAGTATGTAGTGAAGCAGTATGGATTCACAAGATGTTGACAAGATTATTTGATGCAAAGATATATGTTACTGATACCTTTGTGATAATCAGAGTTGTATTAAGTTGATAGAAAACTTGGTGTTTCATGACAAGTCGAAACATATCGAAGTTAGATATCATTACATTCGAGATATGGTACATAAGGGAGTTGTAAAGATCAAGTATGTTCCTACAAAGGAACAAGTGGCAGATGTGTTGGCTAAATCTCTGTCTCATGCAAAGTTTGAATACTTTCAAGACAATCTTGGCGTAGTCCAAAAGGACCTCCCTTGAAAGAGGGAGTGAAGGAAGATGGTAGAAGGATGCATTGGTGGTAGATCAACCTAGAGTAGGGTAAGTCTGGCTAGGCTTGTTGGCCTGAAAGGGTTAGCAAGTCAAATGAGACCTGTTGATCTTAGGGGGTTTAGTATGTCTGAATCGACAAAGTTTATCCCAAGAGGGTTAGTGAGCCAGAACAAGGCTTGTTGGTCCCCAGGAATATCCATCTGTCTGACTAGGCCTATTGACTCGAAAGGGTTAGTAAGTTGGACAAAATGCCCGAATGGATCTACCAGAGAACTCACCAATATATTGCTCCAAGATAGTTAGAGGGAAAGATGTAGTTTAGTATTCCTATACTGATGTAGCAGGTTCAATATTTTCATATTGATGTTGTTGAGATGATTGTTGATATAGTTTCAATAATCCTATATTGATATGAAAATTTTAGTATTTACATACTGATGATTGTTGAGATGATTGATGAGATAATTTCAGTATTTCTATACTGATTATGATCATGTTGTGTCAACATTTTTATGTTGATAATGATGATGTTCCAACATCTCTATGCCGGTGATGCAAATGCTGATCTAGAATCAAGTGATGATATTGTTTTAGTACTAACATGCTAATGTTGTTGTTGTTGTTGTTGTTGTTTCAGTATTTACATACTGATGTTGCAGATGATGTCTCAGTATTTACATACTGATGTTGCAGATGATGTTTCAGTATTTACATACTGGCATTGCAGAAGATGTTCCAGTATTCGCATATCGATTTGGTAGAAGATGATATAGTATTCACATACTGATGTTGCAAAAGATGATCCAGTATATGTAGAAAATGATTCAGTATCCACATACTAATGTCGTAGAAGATGATTCAGTATCCACATATTGAGGTGACAGAAGATGATATAGTAAACATAGAAGATGATTCAGTATTTACATACTGAGGTTGCAGAAGATGATCTAGCTGAGATCGATGATGAAGATGTATGATGGTGTTCCAAAAATTTCTATGAAATATAGAGACTTACCAATCAGATGTACAGTTGTGGTAATAGTTTCTACCTTGGTTGAATACCTTCATAGTTAAGAGGGAGTGTTAAAGTATTGTAACTTTGGAAGATATTCCATATGTATTGATTGTATTATGTTGGAATATATTATATTCCTTGGAAGATAATAATGTCTTTGTATTATGTCAAAAGTTGTCTACAATCTTATGTAAAAGAGTAATACATTTAACCCATAGTTATATGGTGTTGTATTTACTTGTGTAGAGTATTTGTCCATGGTAGTATTAAGAGATGTTATTTTGGAGAATTATATTATCCCACATGAAATATGTGAGAGTAATTCCTCCTCATCTCTTAGTATATAATAGGGTCAAGTGAGTCTCTACATAATAATGTATTCTTGATGTAGTAGTGGTACTATTGTGACACTATTGTACATCATCTATATTCTTTGGGGTATTTGTGCTTTGCTCTCTTGTAAGATTGGAGAAGACATTTTGGAGATAATAGAAGACTACCTTGCCGTGGATGTAACCCATTAGGGTGAACCACATATATCGGTGTTCTCTTGTCCTTTTTCTTTTCTTGTTCTTATATTTTATGATATGTGGTTGGTTTCTTAGATAGGTTAACTAGTTTAGCTTGACTCTGCTGTTCTAACATGGTATAAGAGCGGGTTGCTATGATCTAGTACCTTTTTTAGCTTTCAATCAATAACGATTATCATTTGGGCATTGTCATTTTGTTGTAGATTTGCTTTCTATCTGGTAGCCATTAGGCTTCTCTTCAGATCTGGGCATATTTCTGCATTTTTTTTACCCTAACCCTAACTTGTTGTGTAAGATTTTTGCAGAATTTTTTCAAGGGTTTCTTGATGTTTTTTCTGTAGATCTACATGATTTCAGGGCTCTCCTCAAGGATATCTTTCTTCTGATTATAAAAATGACATTTATAAAAAAGGGTCATAAGTTGGTCAGTTTTTACCAAATTTTACCAAAATTTTTATTATAACCTGTTTTTGAAATTGGAAATGCCATTTTGGATCCACCCACGCGACCAGAACATAAAACTGGATATTTCTGAGCTTCCGTTCGATAATAAAAATGACAATTATACAAAAGGGCTGTAACTTGGTCATTTTTTATCGAGATTTTTATTATAACATGTTTTTGGAATTGGAAACGCCATTCTTGATCCACCCATTTAACCAGAACAAAAAACTGGGCTTTCTTTCAGTAATAAAAACGCCATTTATAAAAAAAAATGGTCATAACTTGGTCATTTCTTACCGATTTTTTTATTATAACCTGTTTTTGGAATTGGAACAACCATTCTGGATCGACCTTATGTGACTAGAATAGAAGAATGGACTTTTTTGGGCACATTGTTTTCACAAAGGTGTAAGTGAAAGTTTCTCCTCTTTTCTTTACCGTGTTTCTAACTGTGCTTTTGCAGATTCAGATCAGTAAAGTGTAACTGTTTTCAAGTTCTTCACTGTTTTTCTATCATTTTTCAGTATTGAGGTTTCTTATTTCTTAACAAAATTTCACTTATTATGACTTTCGAAGTAGCTTCTGTTCCTGAATTAGTTGGTTCTAACTATCTTGTTTGGAAGAGAAAGATGATTGATGTTCTCAGGAGTAAGAATCTTTGGAGAACACAAGACACCTATTGTTCATGATGATTTGGCTATATGGGAAGCTAAAAATGATCAAGCAAGGGGGCTCATTGGTCAAACTGTTGTAGATAGTCTTCAGGTAAGTATTGACGCAGAAGACAACCCGATTCAGGTATGGCAAATTCTTTCCTCTTTATTTGATAAATATGATGATGTTTCTGCATATTATCTTGAAAAGAAGATATTTGACCTCGAACATGCTGACTTTGATAGAGTTGAGTTATATCTTGCTGAATTGAAAATTTTAAATGAGAAATTAAATAGTTGTGGTAAAGATTACAATAAAACTGACACTGCTCTTATTATTCTTGTAGAATGTAAAATTCCATCTTGATTTGATATGTTCATCCAAACTAGGAATAGAGCTCTATAATTGTCTCAAAGTACTACGAAACAAACTTTTGATGATTTTTGTAAAGGATTGATCAATGAGCAAGAAAGGTTAATTGTTTCAGGACAACTCACACCTCATAAAGCTATAACTGCACTTAATAAGAATCATAAGAAAAGTTTTAATAATGCTAAAGGTTCTAATCCTTCTAATACTAATTATGGACATGCTTCTCATGCTTCTAATTAAAAATAGTAAATAGAAGAAAGTGTATGACCCTTGTAAACATGGTGGTAAAACTGACCATCATAAAATGAATTCTATTAAAGCAAAACGTTTAATGGCTAAAGCTAAAAAGAAAACTTCTCATGACTCTCAAGTAGCTTTATGTGCATCTTTTGTTTTACCTAATAATTCTTCTTCTAACGTGGAATGGATAATGGATTCTGATGCATCTAAACATATGACTGGTGATGCTTATTTATTTACTTCTTATGATTGTAGAGGTTATCTTGTTCCTACTTGTCTTTAACGTTCCTATATGGAAGCATTGACATTTTCAGGGCATTCATCTCTTACATATTAACATCGCACTAATAAGAAATGCACCTATGCTTTAGATTAGTTGCTTGATGACTAAATTTCATATATTTAAGTGAAATCTTTGGCTCACTATTTATATGTTGTGGCTGACACTTAATGTGTAAAAGTAACTTCATTTTCCTTAATGAGCAAGTTAATCTTTTATTTGATCTATTATGTTGCCATTCCTTTATATGATGTTTGCTAACCTTTGGTATATAAGCATTTTCATTTTTGTATGAGCCATTTTTTTTTATGATCTTTATATGCTTTAATCTTGAAAGTTCTTGTGCATATAAGTTCCCTATTTAGACTTTCACCTTATTCCAGGAATAATGAAGCACCATCTTCTACTGTTAAAGTCACGATGTTCATCTATATGATATCATTGAGGTCTTGTTTCTTCAATGTTTGAGGTCTTCTACAGATATTTATATTACACCTTGATTGGAAGAATGTTTGCTATCTGCGTGTGTATTGGCCATATGGGTTTTTTTTGTACACTATTGTGGTCTTCTTAGCCACACGTTCTATTGTATCGGCCGTTAGAAGGTATCTGTGCACTGGTGTGGATGTTATATCAGAGTTCTTTAGCTAATATGTATGGTTGTGATGATTCTTGTGGTGATCTAGGCATCTTGCGATTGGATTCCGTCACATGTTCTTGGCATTTTATTGTTGGGTCTTTCATCGTACAACTTGGTTCGTGTGCACTTTCATGATTCAGTGAGAAGCGGTTGTTCATCATCAAATTCCTTCAGCCGAAGTGTTCTTCTTATTTGCAGCTTTGGTTATTCTGGAAGTTGTCATCAAGGGGGAGCAGTAATGACTCCTTCGTTCCTTAGTGTTAGTGTGGGCCCTTCTCCCAGCCATTATTAAGGGGGAGTGTTGGAATATATTATATTCCTTGGAAGGTAATAATTTCTTTGTATTATGTTGGAAGTTTTCTACAATCTTATGGAAAAGAGTAATACATTCAACCCATAGTTATATGGTGTTGTATTTACTTGTGTAGAGTATTTGTCCATGGTATTGTATTAAGAGATGTTATTTTGGAGAATTATATTATCCCACATGCAATATGTGAGAGTAATTCCTCCTCATCTCTTAGTATAATAGGGTCAAGTGAGTCTCTACATAATAATGTATTCTTGATGTATTGTGGTACTATTGTGACACTATTGTACATCATCTATATTCTTTGGGATATTTTTTCTTTGCTCTTTTGTAAGATTGGAGAAGACATTCTAGAGATAATAGAAGACTACCTTCCCGTGGATGTAATCCATCAGGGTGAACCACGTATATCGGTGTTCTCTTGTACTTTTTCTTTTCCTGTTTTTATATTTTATGATATGTTGTTGGTTTCTTAGATAGGTGAACTATTTTAGCTTGACTCTAGTATTCTAACATATTCCTCCATCAAGAGATGAGTTTGGTCATGTAAGAGTCATTGAAAGAATCAATGTAAACCTTCGGATGCAAGTCAGGTCAATACTAACCAAGTGTCACTATAATAAATATTATTTTTGGTGTCTTGCTAGACAAGTCGGCCATGTTAGGTGCTAGGTCAAGTCAAGTGACAAATATAAATAGGGAGGCATTCCCCTTCATTTGTACACACTCACTCAAGCAATTTTACAAGAGAGAGAAGAACAAGTGCGCCAGAAAGGAGAGAGAAGTAGTTGTCTGGGTTTTACACTGCTCTAGTTGAGTTCTATATTGAGGAATTTTTATGGGGTTTTCTCCCTTGTGGTTTCCTCGAGGAAAATATTTGTGTTCTTTGTGTTATTGTGTGTTGGTCGCTGGGTAGACCCGGGTTTACTATAATGAACCAACAACACCCCTAGCTCACTGGCCCTTTCGGCGACAGACCGCGGAGCGGCCTGAAGTCTCACCCGAAGTGATCCTAATGGGTTGGCCAAAGACTCAAGTGTCTCGACCAGGTTCTGTATGGCGTCCTGTTTGCGTCTTGCATCTCTTCTTAGCCTGCGATATGTCTCTCTCCTCTCTGCGATGCGCAGTTTCCTCTTACTCGCGATGACTCTAATCCTTATCGCATCACTGCATCCTGGGCAACATGTAACTTTCTCCTATGCTTGATCCTCAACCCGCGGTACCGTGCACCCCAGCTCCTCTGATGGTGCGATATCGCCTCCTTGCGATATCCTACTGCTACGACTCAACGTACCTAGCGTACTGGTGTTCAACTTACAGGACTCAACACACGAGGCTGTTTTACACTGCGACTCTTAACTATCTCAAGTGAAACTTAGATAGACTCTTATACAGAATACTTAGAGACTTCAACTGGTATTTATCCTTTTACTATCCTGTGAACTGAATAACACATACATACATTTACTGTAAGCAAAGTTCATGTAATGAGTGACAGATATAACAAGTAAATACAATCACATGAATCACTCACACAACACTCAGATTTTACGTGGTTCACTTCCAGGGTAGAAGCTACGTCCACAGAACTGTGTTTCTATATTATAACTTGAAAGAGGTACACAGTTCTGCTGCACCGCATATGCAGCTAGAGATCTTCTGGGTAACTCCGCACACAGCCTGGAGCCCTTCTCTCTTAGATCTCTTCTCTATATTGCCTTCTTACAATATACTCTCTCTCTCTCTCTCTCCCTCTCTGTCAATCCCTGCGGATTGTTACAATACAAAATAACAGTGAGCTAACATACTACTGATAATCTGACTAGTTGGATAGCTTAAAATTCCCAAAATGCCAACGTTTTACAATACAAATTATATCCCTTTATAGGTGGCCAGAAGGTCTCGCCATTACAACACTGTGGGCCTGTCCCAACAATAACCCAAAACCCTAACTAGTGACAGTCGGCATATCTGTACTTGGGGTAGCCGCTTTCTGTCACACCACTGCTCTCTGCAGTCTTCCATGCTTCCTGGCGCTGACCATGGGTACTATGCACTGCTTCCCTTCTTATGTCATTCATCTTCAATACCTCAGCCTCGTCGCTCCTTTTCCTTTATGAGGGTAGCTGAGCCCTCCTGTCTTCGCCGGTGCCTTCAATGCAGTGGTTGAGCTCTCTCTTCTTGGATGCTCACCTACTGTCGTCTCCTTTGACTTCGCTGCCCTGGTAGTCATGTTGATGTATATGTAACTTCGGAATGTATTCTTCTATGTATTTCATGTATTGTAACCCGATGTTTATTCCGGGATGTTTCTATTAGGAATTTGAGTCATGTTGTCTTACCCCGATGTTCCGATCGGGAGGATTAATAATGTAAACAAGTCATATCAAGTCATTAGGTAAGTCCCCACAGTTTCGGGGCACTTGAGTTATTATACACTAATTAAGGTGTAGGATCGAGTAGTAATTATTAGGTTGAGCTTACGTGTGAAAATGTAATTCAAGTGAATGGATGAATATAAATAGAGAGTGAGAGTCTCTCTATTTATCTCTTGTGAATTACATCACTTGCTCTCTCAAGTGTGGCA
Organism: Pseudotsuga menziesii; assembly: GCA_001517045.1. Classification (NCBI taxonomy): domain Eukaryota; kingdom Viridiplantae; phylum Streptophyta; class Pinopsida; order Pinales; family Pinaceae; genus Pseudotsuga; species Pseudotsuga menziesii. The sequence goes on along the minus strand of LPNX010875258.1, from coordinate 108,012 downwards.
CACTATTGGAGAAGGAAATACTTTGGCTTGACAGAAGACAGAAGGTTATTGCTATGTTGGGAGGTCATCTTACTGTTTTGGGTTTCAAATCTTGTGGTGATACTATCTTAGAGGAATTTGCGGGGTTTTCTCCATTTATGGTTTCCCCGATCAAAACTCTTTGTGTCTCTTGTCTCATGTGATGTGCTTATGTTATTGCTGTGCTTGTTATTCTCTCAGTGAAAAGATCCTAACATAATGCTAGCTTAAATGTTGAAAAACTAACATGGTATCAGAGATAACCTGAGAAGAAGACATTGTGCAGCTACAGGAACTAGGGCTTCCTATTTTGTGGATCTTCCTCCACATATTTTCAACAAAAGTATGCTAGGATGGCTCTCCATTGAAGGGTGCATCTTTCTGTCAATGCGGAATTCAATTTCAAGCATTTTCAGTTTCGATGTGGAAATTAGGGATTTCTACAGAAGAGGAATTTTTGAGTGAGACCAGCATAGGATTGTTCTCCTCATAAAAACCGAAGTTTAGAGACCTGGATCAAGAAATTTGGTTGGGTGACACTCCGGGAAAGTCAAACCCTAGTTTGACCCTAAGCTAGGAAAAACCCTAAATACTAAAACTGCTAAGTTTTGGTAAAGTCACTATATTCCAATATCGACAAAGTATCAGAAGCTAAAAATTTCAGGGGCAAAAGCTAAAATCCTGATGAACACTGTGTCCAAAAATCAGCCTCAGATTCGCTATATTCTGGGATATATGATCTCTCCAAGTTAGGGCTCCATCCTCTTCTAGAAATCATCCATAAACAGGACACCTGGGGAGATCTGCAATATCTTGACTTACAGAGGTCCAAATGTAATTATTGAAGATGTTCCAGAAAGGGCACGGACTTTAATTTCTGTGGTCTGAAGATCAGACTCAGAAGATGAATCAGTGACACGTGGCAGGCCGTACAACTTCACTGTTCTGAACAGACCTGTAACAGGTCACCTTGGGAAAAGGATCATAAATCCAAAATGGTGAAACCAAATATAATTAAACTTGTGGTGTTGGATCAGGGACATGTGATTTTACCTTAGTGAGAAATTTCAGACACAGAGGAGCAGTAATTTCGGAGATATCACAGAAACAGTAACAGAAATTTCTGCAGAAGAAATCAGAAAATTAGGGCTTCCTGTTCTGGGAGCTTCCCTCCACTGTTTTCAGAAAATGAGTACATTGGACAGATCCATTTGAAGAGATCTATCTGTCTATCCAATTAGTTTTGAAATATTCCAAGTTTTGAAAATTAGGGTTTCTGTGACAAACCCTAGATCAGCAAACTCCGGGACAAGGACAGACACCTCAAAACGGTAAGATCTAATCCTTTGCTATTTCCATTTGAGGTTCTCATTTCAATATGATATATCACATCAACTTGGTGACAAGCTTGGGGAAGTTGACAAATTCCAAGCCTGGAAGTATTTGATCTCTCTGAAGAAAATGAATTGGACACCTACATGAGTATAGAGGTTCCAGTTTCAGAGGGAGACGAGGTTTGAAGCCTTTCACAAGAAGGACTTGGTCAAGGCCAAAGAAGACATCATGCTCATGCTACAGAGGATGATGAACCATCCAAAAGAGATACAGACATGAAAGTTAAGATTCTTCAAGCAAGGATGAATATGTTCTGATATCAGCTCTCACAGGTAACATTACTCATGGAAGTGATGATTGACTCATAGACAGTGGGGCTTCCAAACATATGACGGGACTCAAGGAAAGACTATCGATGATGCGGTAGTGATTGGAGAACAAGAAGGATGCTTGTACAAATTGAAGGGCCATCCGGAACAAGCCTTGATCCATGACACAGTAAATCCAAATGAGCCTTGGCATAGAAGGCTTGCACATGTGCATTACAGAGCACTACCTATGGCAAGCAAAGCTGTTCCAGAATTTCAAGCTATTTGAAGGGAAGAACAAAAATCAGAATATGACCTAAAGAAACCAGTTGAAGGATGTGAAGATCTAGAATGAAGAGACCATGCAGTCATAAGAGTCTCTCAAATCAAAGAACGACTTGAAGTGGTAAAAGAAGAAGTGAAGAATGCAGAAGTGGTGATGGCCATTTTGAATGGCCTCCCAGGATCGTAGGATTCATTAATTCGAGGAATGTGTGCCAGAAGGAAGTAATTAC
>LPNX010875258.1:84535-105823 GCA_001517045.1 Pseudotsuga menziesii | reverse complement strand
TATTGGCTAAAGTAGTTGCATAATCATATATTTATGCATAAGTATTTGCCAGTATGAATATTCCTTATGAAATGTTCTAACCATACAAATGCATTTGACTCGTAGGAAAGACTGCATACATAATCGCCTACAAGCAAAGAAGAATGAAGACTTGTTCCGAAGAACAAGTGACGACAGTTCAAAGACAAAGAATAATATGACGAGTGTAGTGACATCATTGATGCAGAACCTTCCAGCCACCCAGAAGAAAGGGAAGACCAGTTCAAGAAGAATGATGTCAGGGCATAGTATCGAGACCTGAAGAGAAGTTCATAGTTCCATCATGCAGTAGATGGAAACATCGTGGGATACAAAGCAAAGATTCGTAGCACGAGGCTTCTCATGAAAAGAAGGCCTAGACTACGAAGAGACATTTGCAGCGAGTAAGAGTCTAAACACATACATGATGAGCCTGATGAAGATCTTAACCTTTGCTACAATGTTGAAGATGCAAGTCTATACACTATATGGATACATAGAATACTAGTAGCATAGGAAGCTACTTGCCACTCCGGTACAGAATGTTTCAGTGCATAGAGTACGGAAGACAGAGGGAGTATGATGCTCCGCTTCAGAGGAAGTGACTACAGAATATATTGAGGTTCGACATGGTACAACAGGATGGGAAGATTACTGATGACTCTAGGCTTTACTGAGAGTAAAGAGGATTCCAGCCTTTGCTTCAAGGTTGAAGACGGAAGACCAGTGATACTCCTGTTATGTGTCGATGCACTATTGTGGCAGAGTGCAGATGGAATCTTCCTTGGACAAGGGAAGTATGCAGTAGAGATCCTGAAGAGGTTCGGGATGATGGAATGCAAGGCTATGGCTACACCTATGGCATCGAACCTGAAGCTATTGAGTGATGCTTCGTCAGAATCGGTTGATTCTATGATGTATCGTCAGATGATTGGGTCCTTGATGTACCTGAGACCAGATATTTGCTTTGCTGTGAACACATTGATACATGTTCACCTGATGGTTGCAAAGCATGCAGGGGTATAGTTGATTATGGGCTCAAGTACGATGCGAATCAAAAGATTAACCTAGAGGGTTATGTTGATTCAGATTGGGCAGGCAGTGCCATCGACAGGAAGAGTACTTCAGGATGTTGCTTCAGTATGGGATCAGGTGTGATCTCTTGGTTCAGCAGGAAGCAATCCTGTGTGGCACTGAGTACAGCTGAAGCAGAGTATGTCGCAGCTTGTTCAGCTAGTTGTGAGGCAGTATGGCTGTGGAAGCTACTGTCTGATATATTTGATCTCCAGTTAGATGCTACTTGTATACATTGTGAAAACCAGAGTTGCATGAAGTTGTCAGAGAATCCAGTGTTTCATGACAAGTCGAAGCATATCGAGATCAAGTATCACTATATCAGGGATATGGTGTAGAGAGGAGTAGTGAAGCTCCTGTATGTTGCGACAGAGGAACATATAGCTGATGTATTGATGAAGCCATTGGCTAGGATGAAGTTTGAGTACTTCAGAGAGAGACTTGGTTTTCTCCAGATCGAGGTTCCCTCCACGGGAAAGTGATGAGTCCCAAATCCATTCTGACGAGCAGGTCAGATGTAAGGGCTGAGCCATTCTGTCATGGTGAGAGGATTGGTTCCTTCCATGGTCAGATGTAAGGGCTGAGCCATTCTGTCATGGTGAGAGGATTCAGTTCCTTCCATGTCAGATATGAGTGCTAGAGATCCAAAGCCATTCTAACAAGCAGGCCAGATGTAAGGGCTGAGCCATTCTGTCATGGTGAGAGTATTTGGTTCCTTCCATGTCAGATATAAGTGCTGACTGCCATTCTAGGAATGGAGGCACCTGGTTAGTTACCAGGAACACTCAGTCAGGGACTGAGAGAGACATTCTGACGAGTAGGTCAGATGTAAGGGCTGAGCCATTCTGGTCATGGCTAAAGGATTAAGTTCCTCCAATGACAGATGTGAGTGCTGGCCATTCTGTCGAGTAGGACAGATGTAAGGGCAACTGCCACTCTCTGGGAGAGTGGAGGCACCTGGTCAGTTACCAGGTAGCTCAGTCTAGGACTGGGGGCCATTCTGACGAGGGAGTAGGATTCAATTCCTACCAGGTCAGATGTGAGTGCATGCCCTTCTGACGAGTAGGTCAGATGTAAGTGCATAAATCTTTCTTCATTGTGGCAGACGTGGCTCCAGCCTGGGTGAAAAGAACAGAGTTCTTTCATCATTGTGGCGGACGAGGTTCCAGCCTGGTTGAAAGTCTTCCATCATTGTGGCGGATGTGGCTCCAGCCTGGGTGAAAAGAACAGGGTTCTTTCATCATTGTGGCGGACGAGGTTCCAGCCTGGATGGGATTGTGCCCTTCTGACGAGTAGGTTAGATATAAGTGCAGAGCCATTTCATAGATGGTAGTTGATTGTGCCTATCATGCTGGTGAATGTGAGTGCTGGGCCTTTCTGATGTGATTGTAGTTTACTACATGATTAGATGTGAGTGCTGGGCGTGCCTTTCTAACGAGCAGGTCAGATGTAAGTGTTGGGTGAAGACCTACATGAGGGTAGGCCTACAACCAGCATGAAAAAGGGCTGGCTCTGTAGAACTTCCTATGACGAGATAGTACACACATGATGATGACCAGTGGAGATCCAGATCAAGCTATGGTCCAGATCCAGTTATGATGACTCCGAGAGATCCAGATCGAGTGATGATCCAGATCCAGCAGTAGTGATCCAGATCGAGTGATGATCCAGATCTAGTCCAGTGATGATGATCCAGATTGAGTGATGATCCAGATCCAGCAGTAGTGATCCAGATCGAGTGATGATCCAGATCTAGTCCAGTGATGATGATCCAGATTGAGTGATGATCCAGATCTAGTGATGACGTACTATGATGATCCAGATCGAGAGATGATCTAGATCCAGATGACTTGAAGATGAAGATGACTTGAAGACGAAGATGACTTGAAGACGAGATGATCCAGTTGATACAGAGAAGAAGACCAGTGCTAAAAATTGTGTCGAAAGAATACCTTCCTAGTTAAGAGGGAGTGTTGATGTATATGTAACTTTGGAATGTATTCTTCTATGTATTTCATGTATTGTAACCCAATGTTTATTCCGGGATGTTTCTATTATGCATTTGATTCATGTTGTCTTACCCCGATGTTCCGATCGAGAGGATTTATGATGTAAACAAGTCATATCAATTCATTAGGTAAGTCCCCACAGTTTCAGGGCACTTGAGTTATTATACACTAATTAAGGTGTAGTCTTGAGTAGTAATTATTAGGTTGAGCCTACGTGTGAAAATGTAATTCAAGTGAACGGATGAATATAAATAGAGAGTGAGAGTCTCTCTATTTATCACTTGTGAATTACATCACTTGCTCTCTCAATTGTGGCACACTATTGGAGAAGGAAATACTTTGGCTTGACAGAAGACAGAAGGCTATTGCTGTGTTGGGAGGTCATCTTACTATTTTGGGTTTCACATCTTGTGGTGATACTATCTTAGAGGAAGTTGCAGGGTTTTCTCCATTTATGGTTTCCTCGATCAAAACTCTTTGTGTCTCTTGTCTCATGTGATGTGCTTATGTTATTGCTGTGCTTGTTATTCTCTCAGTGAAAAGATCCTAACATAATGCTAGCTTAAATTTTGAAAAACTAACAAGTCATAGTTTCCAGCTCTGCTCTGCAGCTAGAAACATGCTACGACGTCATAGCTTTACCTTATCTCTTCGTCTTTGCCAAACTGTCTATCCACCAAAATGGCAGCTTTTCCTGTAGCTGCGGGACTCTGCTCCAACATTCCCCTAACACTTACTTGTGGCTCATCCCCGAGCCACTACCAACAGGATTCTCCTGCTGTAGCTTCTCCTTGGCTTCCTGCGAAGTGCGTTGAAGCTTGTCCCGAAGTCCTGCGACTTCGTTCTCCATAGCTGTGACACGCTCTTGTGCCGAGTCAAGCATAGCTTAACTAATACTTGAGTCTTCTACTGCATCAATTTCATTTCTGGTGGCAGTGAACTCCCCAAATTTCTGCTCAACCGCATTGACTAGCTCTATGATTTGTTCCTGATAGGGTTGAAGCAGGTCATTGATGTGTATCTCCTTTGCTCTCAACCGCTGCGCTTCCTTCTGCAAGCGGTTCATCTCCGTCATCTTTCTCATCTTCTGAAGAGCTGCTAAGCTCTTGATTTCTTCCTTCGTTGCTGCTGTGGTATTCTCTATCTGCTGAATACTTTGCTAGATTTCTACTTTCTCGGGAGGCTCATCTAACTTCGACCATGTGTTCGTCGCATCAGCTAGCACTGACAGTGCATCGTCTATGCGAGATTTCATTTGCGTGGAAGTGAGTCGAAAGGCCTCTACTCTGGCTTCCTTGTCTGCCTGGGGGGTGCCTCGTGGTCTAGCCTCAAGCTCAGCAATCTGTGCTTTGTGGTATTCCTCCATCTTGGCCACTGTTTCTTCCATCCTGGTTACTGTTTCCTCCAGAGCCTTTGCTCTGTCTGCAACTCATCTTACCTTCTACGGGATAGGCAAGGCGAACTCAATATTACATTGGGGTAACTCCAATGCGATGTTCTGTAAGACTTAAGAGAGATTCTATTCTCTTTCTTCATATGTTCTTAACTCATCTACCTTTTTATGATAGCTGGTGGCGAGTGCTGCGTTCTTTTGTTTCAGCTGTGTGTTCTGTTTATAAGTCGCAAGCTCTCTACCTCTGAGCTCTGCGCTTAGTTGCTGCTGGATCATCTGTAACTGATCAATGTGGAACTCTGCAAGGTTAAACTCGACAGGTTGCCTAATCTGTATTGGTACATCCTTCATTGATGCAGGGAATCGGATGCTCCCTGGTGGTATCAAGACTGTATTGATGCGATCTGTTGCGAATATTTCCTTGCGGGAAATCGACTGTGTTGAACTTTCTCCTGCGGTCGCCTTTACTGATGGAACCTGTATCATGGCAGTCTTCTCAGTAATTGCTTTTAAGTCCATAAGATACTTTTCTACCGCGCTCTGTATCTTTGCCTGTGATGTCTGCATCGCCTCAAATGAGTCCTTCAATGTGTCATGCATTCTTGTTGCAATGAGTTCATAATCATCCTCTGTCAGTGTAGTCTTCGAAGGTGGTTTTGTGGCTTTGTGATTTTTCTTCTTCTGTGCCTCTGGTATCTCTTCTTCTCCATCTTTCATCGTTTGCGTCTCTGGTGTCCCTTGTTCTGCATCCTTCGTCATCTGTGCCTTTGGTGGCACTTGCGGTGGATCTTTCCTCTTTTGTCTTGTTAGTGGCACTTGTCCTTCATCTTGCATCTGGGTCTCCACTTTGTCTTTGCCTTTGTCTGATGGGTCTGTCTGTGCGGTACCTGATGGTAGGGGTGTGGTATCTTCTAACGCTTGCTTCCAGTCGTCATCAAAGTCTTTGATGACGCCCTCGACATCCTTCGCTGTCATCTTGAACCAACCATTAGCCCAATCGTCCCTTTTAGTCCTTTTTGGCCTCAGGTAAATTCTATGGCGGTCTACCATAAAATAAAGACGATCATCATATGTGTCCACGATCTCCTTGCTGATCTGTGGTGTTTCTTGGAGGACGTTCCTCAGCAGCCTATAGTATTCATAGAATACTATCGCATTGACCTTTTTCTTGGCTGGGCTGCTAGTCTCCCATAAATTTGTGTAGCACGCACCTATGGGCTCGCCACTCGCTAGCTGTCGAAATTGGGTATGGGGTGGCTCCTTGCACCCGACGAATGCACAAAGAATTAGCAACCACGAGAAATGGAAGGGGTGGCTTGCCTCGTCCTGAGCTTGCAAACAATCTTGCTGAAACATATTTAACAAAAATAAAGACCAATTGAACTATTCCCCCTCTGCAACTTGTATGGCTAGGTTAATTACTGATCCCGTGACTTCCTTTGGGCGAACCTTGGTTAACATTCTGCCTGCAAGCAGACTAGCTGTAAATCTAAGTGTATTGTCTGTTAAGCTTGCAATGTCGTAAGCCCAACCTGCTCTCTGCAGTTTATACTTGGTGACCAGGGTTGGTGATAGCTTAGAATCCTTGATCTTTCCTGTTATATTTGTCTTCGGGTCTTGACCAGTCTTGGACAGACCGGTGATGCGGTGTATCAGGTCGATGTTCAGGTCGACCTGTTTACCAAGCCAGAGGTAACCCCCATGTACACATGAAAGTAGGATGCGCACCACAACATTAACCTCTGCGCCTCGTCCAAAATGTGGTATTCTTAACAGATTGAGCAGGCCTGAGCACTCAAGAATCTGGACATGTTCCATGGGAACATATTCATCTGCACCTGTCCTTGGGTTCTTTTGAATCGTAAGATACTGAACCAGCCAAAACTGAGGATATGTCTTACTATCGCCCAGGTTATAATCTACAAATTTAACAACAACGGCATATCCTAATAGATCTCCATCTTCCTTTACTTGAGAATCAATCTGTGGTATAGGAACAGGAAACTTACCACTCTTGGGAATTTTTACCTCTAGTGCGCCGTCAACTTGTGGCATGATGTAGTCTGTTACGTTATGAACTTCTTCCTCGATCTCCGAACTGGATTCTTCTCTTAATGGAGCTTGGCTCCTCCTCCTTGGTAGTTGTCCAGTCTGTGATGAACTTGGCATCGTCATAGCAGACATAAGGCCTCCACGCTCAAACCTTTCCAAAATCACTTCTATAGGTTCATCCTTGGACAGAACCCACTCGGTGTTATACTTTGGATTGGAAATGGCTGCAAACTCTGGAAATCACAGCACTCTGTAACGAAATTAGCTCTGGACAGGGGAAACTTAACAATGCACTCTATAGCTCTCGGATCTTTGCAAATGTAACTCTCCCGAATGAATAATTTTTGCTTTTATGCCGAAGGCGATAATCCTGGACGCAATGGTCATTTAGGCTAAACTCGTTGGTCGTACTAATTGCTTGGACGAGACCACAACCGTCATCCCGATCCTCAATAAATGCTGAAATCCGATCAATTTCCCTTGAAGCATGTGTATGCAGGCGCTAGTCTCGTCGAAGATTTTCTAAATCTAGACAATTGATTATGCTGTTGCCAAATCTACGGTAAGGTATACCGGTCATTTCCTCATTAACTGCTTGTTAGAAGGAAACTTGACTAGCCCTCTGTCTCGTTACAAAAACTGGGTACGTGGCATGGAGAAACATTGTGCTACTGTGATGCCACACCGCATCACTTGCTCAAAACAAACTTAAGCATTTTTTTTTCAAAATGAACCATCCTTATACGATTACTAATACTTAGAATACTTGCCGGTGTAGACTAATTCCCAGTGCGATGCCTCCTTTCAACTACACTGGACATCTGCACCCTTGCGACTCTGAGTTAGGGCTGAGAGGTGGAGTTGTTGTCACTATAAAGCTTAAGCCTACTGCCATTAATCATTGTGGGAAGAAGCTCCCCATTTAGTTTGCTGAGATAAACAGCTCCTCCCTCTGTAACTTGCTGTATTTGATATGGCCCCAACCAATGCGTATTGAAATTCCCTGGAAACTTAAGAAATTTACTGTCATAGAGGAGTACTAGGTCTCCGATCTGAATAGTCTTACTCTTAATGTGTCTGTCATGCCAAGCTTTTTCTCGTGCCTTCTACACTTTCTGATGGAATCCGACGATGAATCTGTCTTCCTCTAAGGCAAGCAGCTATGCTAGCCTCTCATGCACCGTGTCTGTATCAGCCATTTCAGTGATCTGAGCAATTATTAAACTGGGAAGAATATACTCCATAGGAATAACAGCCTCCTGTCCATACACCAAGCTGAAAGGTGTGTGTCCTGTAAGTTTCTTGCATGTAGTCCTATACGCCCATAATACAGCGTTAACTCTGAGGTCCCAATCATTCCTTTGGTTGTTGCAGATCTTAGTAAGAGCATTTTCTAAAATTTTGTTAAAGGCCTCCACCATACCATTAGCTTGTGGGTGGTAGGGAGTGCTCTTATGGTGCTGTGTCTGGAATTCTTCCGTCAAGGCCTCAATGGTGCGATTCAAGAAGTGTGTGCCTTGATCGCTCATCAAAATTACTGGGCATCCAAATCTAGTGATGATGTTTTCAAAAATGAACTGTGCGGCTGTAGCAGCATAACAATTTCTTACTGCTTTGGCCTCTGCCCACCTGGTGAGGTACTCTGTTCCAGTGATGATATATCTCGCACCAGTTCATTTTCCTGGTGGGTTGATAGGACCCACAAAGTCTATAGCCCACTTGTCAAATGTGCGCAACGTAACCTGCGGTCGCAGCGGCATTTCATCTCGTCGTGAAGGTTTTCCTACCCTCTGGCAGATATCGCAGCATCTGCAAAAGTCCTTAGTGTCTTTGTGTAATGTAGGCCACCATAATCCTGCGGTCAGGATTTTCTGCGCAGTCGGCTTTCCTACGAAATGACCTCCTGCGGTACCTGAATGTGCTTCTCTAATAATAGCCTTTTTTTCATGAGGCATCACACATCTGCGCATGACTTCATCTGGACCTAACTTGTATAACTGTCCTACGATCAGGGTGAAGTCTGCTGCTTTAACAACCAACTACCTCTTTTGATGCTTGGTAAACCCATCAGGTGCCCTTCCTGTGGTGAGAAATTGAATGATATTAGCATAGTACTCATCTGTGATCTGGATAGAAAACAACTGCGCATCTGGCAAATTGTCCTCTAGGTTACTTGGCTCTTCTCCTGAGTCTATTCGCGACAAATGATCAGGTCCAGCGTTCAATCTTCTTGGTTTGACAATGATTTCAAAATCATACTCCTGAAAGAGGAGTAACCATCTGCAGATTCTTCCCCCTAACACTGGCTTATTGACCAGATACTTCAATGCGGAATGGTCAGTAAACATCTTGAACGAGGCACCCGACAGGTAGTGCCTGAAATTCTGTAGTGCATACACCATAGCTAAGCCTTCTCTTTCTGTCGTGGTGTAGTTCTTTTCTGCTGTCAATAGCTTTCTGCTGGAGTATGCGATAGGATGATCGATACCTCCTTCTCCTGGTTGCGTTAAAACAACCCCTAGTGTGATGCCAGATGCATCCACATGTACATGAAACGACTTAGTCCAGTCTGGAAATACTAAGATGGGTACGGTAACCATCTTCTCTTTAAGTGTGTTTAGACTATGCTGGCATTCCTCATTCCATAGGAATTTTACATCTTTCTTTAACAGTTTTTCTATCGGTGTTGTAATCTTGGCGTATCCCTTGATGAATTTTCTGTAGTACCCGGTATGACCAATTACTGTCCTCAATTGTTTGACTGAGTTGGGTGCTGGAAGATTTACAATGATGGCAATCTTTGCGGGATCTACCATCAAGCCTTGCCTACAGACAATGTGACCCAACAAAATACCAAATGGCGCACAGAATATACATTTTTTCAAGTTCAGAGAAATCTGGTACTACCTCCATTTCTCTAACATCAGTCTTAAATATCCTATGTGCTTGTCAATTAATCCAAATACAGTCCAATCATCAAAATAAACTTCAAGGAATTTATGGATGTATTCTTTAAATACAGCAACTACTATTCTAGAAAAGATAGCTGGTGCATTCTTAAGACCAAAGGGCATTACCGTATACTGGAATGAGCCTCATTCTGTTGCAAAAGTGGTCTTATGTCGATCTTCTGGGTGGATTCTGATCTGGTGATAGCCTGAGAAGCCATCAGTGAAGGAGTAGACCTCCTGTCCTCCCACATTGTCTAATACTTCATCAGTGAAAGGTGTCATAAATGGATCATGAAGCGATGCGTCGTTGAGTTTATGTAAGTCGACACAGATCCTGATGTCTCCTTTGGTTTTCTTTTCTTGCATGACCATGGGACTAACCCATTCGCTTTCTTCTACGGGCTCAATGATGCCTGTTGCTAGCATCTTATCGATCTCATCCTTAACTTTTTCTTTGTAGCGTGTATTTAATCTATATGGACACTGCTTGACTGGTCTAGCATCCTCTTTCAATGGTATCCTCATTACTCCCAGGTCTCCGACTATTCCCTTCATCTCTGTGAACTTGGTGGGAAATAGGTCCTGATAGTCATGTAGCAAGTCTGCAATCTGTCCGACTGTTTCCTCGGTCCAATAGTCTCCAATAGAGGCAAACTTTGGTTCTATGTCTGTGCCAATATTGATCTTTTTAATCTTGATCGGCTCTGTGATTGCTGGAGTCTGTAGCTTCGGTCCACCAACATCGCGATTCCCTTCTGACTCCAGAATGTTGATGTTGCGAGAATCCTCATCCTCCTCCTCTGGTTCTGCTTCGAAGTTATAGCACTCGAGCGCATATTCTAACTGGATGGCCCACTCAGGTTGAGTATGTACTGATAGGGTACAATCCTCAAATATCTTAATCTTTATTACATATAGGGCCTGATCAACATTTGGATACTCAGATTCAAAAGAGAAGGTAAGTAGAAAGTTGTCTATTAGAAGTGGCCATGTAGTCATTCCCTTGCGCAATTCAGTCTCTATGTACCAATTCCGTGGAACTGTGTCCAAAGTGAATGAATTGGTGAACCCATTCATCCTCGGGAATGTCTGACCAATTCTGTTCACATGTCTGAATATGTGACCTGGGATCACTTTCTCCTGTGTATCTCTGCTGGACATACTCTCTGTTGGTAGAGAATCTGATCGCCATCAATCTCTTAAGATCGTCCCATGATGCGATATTCTCTTTATGTGCATACCACCATCTTGTAGGTGTGGCTCGTACTGCAAGGTCCATAGCTGCGATCCTCTGCTCGTGAGGAATTTGTTGTTCAAACTGTGTGAGAAAGTCCTGGATATCTGTTAGACCATGAAATGATGGAATCTTGTTGATCTCCGCACCAATCCATCGCAGTGACTTAGTCATGTACGCACATCTGCGCGTTGAGACTTCGTAAAGTCTGTTATGCCAGTTCTCTAGACCAACATCCGAATCCGATGCACATGAGATTTCACATCGCCAACTAATGTTTGCTTCTGCGGTTGGGTTGATGTAGTCGCTCTGGTTCGCAGTCACCTGATAGAGACTGTCCATGTTACGTGCCTCTTCCTCTGATCGGATAGGTTCAATGTATCTAGGACCTTGAAGAGGATCTAACGATGCGATGACCCGGATCTGTGCGTCCTCAAAGGTCATTTGTCTTCTCTTTAAGTCGATAACGACCATGTTACCGATCGCCCAATCAATTCCTAGTAGTGCTGGATATGGTCTACTATCACCAATGATTTCTATAACTTCAAAGTCCGCAGAGCTGCGAACTCCATCAATGTCAACTGGCACCTGCGATAATCGACCCAGGGGTGATACCCGCTGTTGATTAGCTAATCTGAGATGGATAGGTGATCTAACTAACTTAGGGCTACCCATCTGTTCCCATGTCTGCTTAGTCTGAACATTTACCTCTAATCCTAGATCTAGGATCACCTCGTCCATTTCGAATTCTCCAACCTATGTTGCGAGTCGCATCTCTCTTCCTGTTCTTGTATGTCCCATAATATTATGAATAGCACGCTGTGCACTGCTCATGGAAGAAGATGGCTAACACTGATCTATGATGCGCTGAAGTTCTCCAATAGCTTGCTCATTTCTCACAAATTTTAAACAGCTCCGCACGAAGGATTGTACACTTCTTGCCAACTCGTCCTCGTCGCAAGCGCCCGATGTGGTAGCCTGCGATATCTGTACAGGGCTAACACCACAAGGTTCTTGCTGCGGTACGCCCCTAGACGGCGGTACCTACGATCCTGATTGCATAGGGTCATCAAAGAAAGTCTTAGCTTCCTGAAATGTCTGTTTATTCTTCTGTAGGTCAAGTGGTGTTGCTTTGCTAGGAGTTTTACGCACCCACTCCTGACCTGTGGTCTTTTCAGTAACATGTGATGTCCCATTGGTGGAAGCACCGCTGCGCATCATAATGTTTACTCTTGGTTCTGGTTCTTCTTGCTCAGCAACAATAAGCTGGATGTTCTGGTGTATTGCTAGCTTAGGTTCTCTGATCTTAGCTATCAAGGTAGGACAGTCTTCTATAGTGTGATCGTAAGATTTGCAATAGTTACATGTGGTGGTAGGGCTCTAACAGTCCCTAGCATAATGTCCTACAACTCCACAGTTGTAACAAGTAACTGGTCCGCGACCACGGCCAAATCCTTCTCCACGGCCAAAGCCTTTGAATCCTCCTCATCCTCTGAATCCTCCTCCACGGCCACCATAAGACGGATCATGCTGTGGTCCTGCTGCTGGACCCTATGTTTCTGATTGGACTCTGTACAAGTCTTGCTTGCTCCCGACCATGAGATCATAGGCTCGGCAATCGTGTTCATCATGGCCTACGGACTTGCAGAAGACGCAGTATAAGTTCTTAGGTGTCTGCACATACTTCTGAAGTAGAGGGCACTGGTGAGGTAGGTGTCCTCTTGTTTTGCATATTTCACACCACGGCTCGTGGGTCTATGGTAAGGGGTTAGGAGCCCCAGTTGCTATATATTCTACAAAGATTGGATAGTTATCTTTAGTATGGCCTTGTGCTTTACAATTTACGCACCATATGTCTTGCGCAACCTCTTTCCCTTTCTTAAGCTCATGCATCTGTATCGTGAGATTATCCAACTGGTTTTGCAGGTTTGTCATACCTGTGCTGGTTTCAGCTAGAGGTGAAGCCTCTAGTTTCATCGCCATCTCCAATGCGTCGTCCTGCATCTGGAGTTTCTGCTGCATTAATGGTAGTCTGATGTGAGGGAGCAACGCTGCAATAAACCATTCCTTATGCTGCTTCGGTGCAAACTCAAAGCTGACTTGGTCTATAAGTGCTTTAAATTTCTGATCAAAGTCCCACACTAACTCTGTAGGTAACTGTTTGATGTCTTTAAGCTCTGTAATGCACTGTGACTCAGACTTAGGTTTCTTAAACTCTTTAATCATGGAGGTCCTGACCTGGACAAGTGTTTTGGGTACCGCTGAGGTATACTTCATATACCATGTTAAGGCTCGTTCTCTCAGTGTGGTGACCAACTATACAAGTTTAATATTATCATCATTGATTGCTTTAGTGGTCGACATGGCTTCACATAGAAACCAATGCTGCTCTGGGTCCTCTGCGCATATACCCTTAAAGATAGGTAGCTTCATATCATCCCCCATTCTATTTCTGCGTGGTGGATGTTGATTTGCTATGTTACTACCACTCGGTGGTGTAGGTGGAGGTGATGTAGCGGTAGTATGTACTGTCTGCGAGCTACTAGATGGAGTTCCTACGGGATTGTTCTGAGTCCCGATCTGTTTCTGTGGGGTATAAGGGTGGTAAGGGATACCCCCTTCTGTTCTGTTTGTATGGTTATGACTCTGTTGTCTAGTACTATCTGAACTGTCTTCAAATATGGGAGATTTGAAATCTACTTTGTATTTCTTTCCACTACGTGTACGTCCAATGTCATCAAAATCACTTTCAAACTCTTGTGACATTGCTATCTTTACTTATTCATCTGAAACTAGATCCATTGTTCCTTTTTCATGCAATAACATCTTAATGGACAAGTTTAAAGATTTTAGGTACTTACCGCGATATCCTTTGAAGAAGTACCACTCAGCCTCACTAAAGATTTTTCTCTGGTCAACTGCAAACTCTGTGACGAAGCCTTCTAGCACACTCACAAGCCAGAATTCTACTGTCCTCGTAATAGGATTATCAAGGTTCTTCACAGTCTGAATCAGCTTCGGTGTCCAGACAATGTTTCTTTTCTTCTTGAATATGCTCGTATCAGTCAACTTTGATAGCCAGTCATAAAGCTCGTTTCCAAAGGTTGCAAAAAATATCGCATGCAGGTCTATAATGATATGTTTTTGTAACCAGTCCTCTGTACTCAGTCTAGGACTCTTGTTCTCTCGTTCGGCAAACTCTTTCTCCATAGACGCAACCCACTCATTGAGTTTGTCTCTAGTAGGACACCACAAGAACATCAGTGCTCAGTTTGTTCAAAACCGGCAACGGAACCATTGGTTGGTAGGGCAGACCCGGGTTTACTATAATGAACCAACAACACCCCTAGCTCACTGGCCCTTTCAGCGACAGACCGCGGAGCGGCCTGAAGTCTCACCCGAATTGATCCTAATGGGTTGGCCAAAGACTCAAGTGTCTCGAATAGGTTTTGTATGGCGTCCTGTGTGCATCTCACAGCTCTTCTTAGCCTGCGAGATGTCTCTCTCCTCTCTGCGATGCGCAGTTTCCTCTTACTCGTGATGACTCTAATCCTTATCGCATCGCCACATCCTGGGCAACACGTAACTTTCTCCTAGGCTTGATCCTCAACCCATGGTACTGCGGACCCTAGCTCCTCTGATGGTGCGATATCGCCTCCCTGCGATATCCTACCGCTGCGACTTAGCGTACCTAGCGTACCGGTGTTCAACTTAAAGGACTCAACACACAAGGCTGTTTTACACTACGACTCTTAACTGTCTCAAGTGAAACTTAGATAGACTCTTATACAGAATACTTAAAGACTTCAACTAGTATTTATCCTTTTACTATGCTGTGAACTGAATAACACATACATACATTTACTGTAAGCAAAGTTCATGTAATGAGTGACAGATATAACAAGTAAATACAATCACATGAATCACTCACACAACGCTCAGATTTTACGTGGTTCACTTCCAGGGTAGAAGCTACGTCCACATAACTGTGTTTCTATATTATAACTTGAGAGAGGTACACACTTCTGCTGCACCGCATATGTAGCTAGAGATATTCTGGGTAACTCCGCACACAGCATGGAGCCCTTCTCTCTTAGATCTCTTCTCTATATTGACTTCTTACAATATACTCTCACTCTCTCTCTCTCCCTCTCTGTCAATCCATGCGGATTGTTACAATACAAAATAACAGTGAGCTAACAGACTACTGATAATCTGACTAGCTGGATGGCTTAAAATGCCCAAAATGCCAACGTTTTACAATACAAATTATATCCCTTTATAGGCGGCCCGAAGGTCTCTCCATTACAACACTGTGGGCCTGTCCCAACAATAACCCAAAACCCTAACTAGTGACGGTCGACATATCTGTACTTGGGGTAGCCGCTTTCCGTCACACCACTGCTCTCTGCAGTCTTCCATGCTTTCTGGCGCTGACCATGGGTACTATGCACCGCTTCCCTTCTTCTATCCTTCGTCTTCAATACCTCAGCCTCGTCGCTCCTTTTCCTTTATGAGGGTAGCTGAGCCCTCCTGTCTTCGCCGCTGCCTTCAATGCAGTGGTTGAGCTCTCTCTTCTCAGCTGCTCAGGTATTGTCGTCTCCTTTGACTTCGCTGCCCTGGTAGTCATAGTTTTCGGCTCTGCTCTGCAGCTAGAAACATGTTACGGCGTTGTAGCTTTACCTTATCTCTTCGTCTTCGCCAAACTATCTATCCGCCAAAATGGTATCTTTTCCTGTAGCTGCGGGACTCTGCTCCAACATTGTGCTTACTGTTCTTTTAGTGATCCCACTAGTGAATTTTTTTTAAAGATATCATTTAAGCAATTAAGAAAAACATAACACTTAAGACATTGAGAATGGAATAGGGACTTGTAAACCTCCTATTCTCATGGGTAAAACCAGTCGTGGTCTATTTTACTTTGATGACTGTCAATTCCATGATTAATAAAAAATGTTATTTGTGAATACTTGCGTCCTTTCTCCATAGTTTTAGCATTCAACTTTTTTTTTTATGTCATTTCCAATTTTTGTACATTCTATAAATAATTTGGAGTGTAAATATTATTTTATATTTTTTATTAACTTGTATATAAATGGTTGATGACAACCTTTAGGTGTTTAGCTTTCTGATGAAGGTTTTTTTCAAAATAAATTAGCTAATATGCTAAATTTTCATAGCTCTTCCATTTTATGCAAATCGTCAAAATTAATAATTTCATTTGCATAAAATGTCTCTAGCATAAAGTTCCAACCTTATAAATCAATTAATGTTTTCGTGTACGAAAATGAAGAAATATTGGCATTAAATAAATTTCAAATTGAATTTAACTAACATAATTTTTCTGCACCTTAGGAGTAGCTAATAAATTTAACAAATTCATCCAGGATATTTGACTTATTTGTATTTGATCAACTAACACCTAAGTTTGTTTTTTTGGAAAAAATCATTTCGTGATGTTGCATAGCTAATTCAAATTGTAAAAATTTCATAATTATCTTTCTACTTGAACTCATTAGTTAATAAATTTGTATTTTTGTTTTGCTTAGATATTTTGAACATGGTTTTTATGGACTAACATTTTTTTAAAAGTCACCAACGCATTTAATTGCACCAATTTTAAGGTGCTTTAATTCATGAATGTTCATAGATCCATCCATCAACCTTGCTAAACCTATCTATCTAAGGACTCTAAATGCAACCGAGGTGTCCATCCCCATCCTCCCCTTGTGTTAGGATATTAATCCTCCCTTGTTCATACTTTTTATTAGATTAATTAGCCTAACTTAGGAACCTAAATTAATTAAATGGGTCCACTAGTGAAATTGGGTCCACATGGCCCAATGGGGCCACATGTACCAGTCATTAAAGTGTGGGGAACACTACTAGAGGTTAACTGCCACATACTGCATGTGCATGCATCAGTTAGGTCGCCTCCTAGATAAATCCCTACATTTTAGGAGCCACTAGGAGTCCCGACACCAACCTACTTTAGTCAGTTGGTGTTAGCACTAGTTAGTCTTAGTTAGCCCTCAGTTACAATCAGTTATTTCACAGTTAGTTAGGCTAGAGCTACTAATGCATGGATCATGAGGAGGAGTGCTTTTCCTACCTACCTCACTCTTAGTTGCACTGTGTTAACTAGTTGTTACTGCATGTTGAAGCTATTGGTCATCGGGGAGTTGTCTATTTGGACTCTGATATTGATTGGGAGACCTTGAGTTAGAGATTCAGTTAGATATATTCTTATCCACTTGGAGGATTCAAATTCATTACTTAAGCATTTGGATTCTACCTATGTAAACTACATTGTACACTAGATATTATTATGATGAATATATTGTAAATTCCTTAGCAATACTTGTCCATTTCTTGTGTGGTTTGTCTTGTTGGATTTGTATTTTCATTCTCCATTCAATTGCTGTAACATAATCAGAACTCTCTTCCTGAAGATCTAAATGGATTTCAGATTCTAACATGGTATCATAGCCTTCTCAAGTAGGTTTCATGCTTGTTTCTCCTCATCAAACATCAGAAGCAGCTGGGTTTCCACAAAAGTCCCCTATGAAAATTTTCTAGTTCTGGATTCATTCAGAGCAGCAGAGAGGGCATGATGGACCCTGAAAACATGTTCATGTCTGGAGGAAAATCATGATTCTAACAGTTCTTATGTTTTAGTGTTATTTGCAGTGAAATTGACAGGTGCTACGTAGCTTGAAAGAAGTATTTGCAGTCTCCATGCTGGAGCAATTATGAGTTCTCAAACTCCTAAGCCACAGATCCTCACAAATTCCAATTACCTTGATTGGAGGATTGATATGCAGCTGTCCTTGTGCAAGCATGGATACCACAGGATTATACATGGATGGGAGGCTGAACCTCATCAGTCGGTAGAGCGGAACAAGTTCCCAAACCGTTGCAATGAAGCATTCGGGTACTTATGTACTTATATTTCTAGAGATCTCCTCTTTCATCTAGAAGGATTGAGGACTCCCAGAGAATCCTGGGAGAAGCTTGATAGTTTTTTTAACAAACAAGATGAGATTCGGGGACAAATTCTGGAGAATGAGTTGGTATCTTTACATCCCAACAGTTTCAAGACCATTGAGCAATTCTTCTCCAAATTCAAGTCTCTAGTGCTACAATGTAGACAGTGTGGGATAGAGCAGAAGGATGAGCAGAATGTCCTTTCAATACTCATCAAACTAGGTCCTGAGTACTTTGTCTTTGTCTCTATGTTTCATTCCAAGTGGGAAAGCTTTCCTGATTGGAAACTTCCTTCTTTAGATTCATTTTCCAAGTCCTTAATCAAGGAACAAAACAAATTGATTCGAATGGGAGTCATTCAGACTTCCAAAGATCAAGCTCTTTTGATTACCAACTCTTCCAAAGCGCAAGAAAAGGGGAAATCAAAGAATAAGGAGCCAAAGGCAGCTGATTCGAAGCCTAAACAAAATCAGCAAGCTTCCGAAAGGGCCTCCGGCTCTAAGAAGAAGAAATTTTGGAAAACATTGTGTCCCTACTGTGAAAAAGGGTATCACCTTGAAGATCATTGTATGAGGAAGGAACTTGATCAAATGTCCGCTCTTCTTAAGAAGAATAACATTCAAAGAGAAAAACAGTCTGATAATGGACATGAAATATGTCATGATTTGAAAGTAGGACTACCTCAGTCTACAACCTATTTGATTGATTCTGGAGCTTCCAACCACATGGTTTCCTCCAAGGATCTCTTCTCCTCCCTCAGTGTCAAAGAAGGGCCCACTATTCACATGGGAGATGACTCCCAAATCCCAGCAGTAGGGAAGGGCACCATCAAAGCAAAGCATGGTGTGTTTAGAGATGTCCTATATGTGCCCTCACTTGCAGCTAATCTGTTATCTATTTATTAGATGACCCATAATGGCTTTCCAAAGCAAGTATTGTTTGGTCTTGACTTAGTAGAGATCACCAATATCTCAATTGGGGAGATTGTATTGAAAGGGATTGCTGATCATGCCTCCAAGGCATACTATTTCTCCCACTTCATGCCATTCTCAGTTCCAACATCATCACAGCTTCCATTCGAAGCTGATGAAGGTATAAAAATTCCTTCACTTCCTATTGCAGTTTCAGTTTTATATCCTGACATTTCTGATTTAGATTTAGAAGAGGAGTCATCCCAGTTTGATACAGACATTAGGCTTACAAATCAAAGGGATCTAGATCCAGATCCAGCATCTACCTCATTCCAGCAGCCTAAATGGGCCAAGCAGCTCATAGAAGTAGCTGGAGATGGTGCTGGGAATCCAGATGACAAAAGAAGAACGAGGTCCGAGTATCAGAAGGAGAGTGAAACTCTGTCTCACATAGATTCTCTTCTTGCTGAGAGGTGTTTCATGATGCTTGGGTTAGATCCTCAATCCTTCAGGGAGGCTTGCCATGATCCTAAATGGCAGGAAGCCATGGATGAGGAGTTTTATTTGCTACATGAAAACCAGACCTGGGAACTTGTCCCCTTACCTCCAGGAAGGAAGCTGGTACAATGAAAATGGATCTACAAATCCAAAATAGCTGCTTATGGGACCATAACCAAGTATAAGGATCGGTTGGTGGAAAAAGGGTATTCTTAGGTCCAAGGCTTGGACTACAATGAGACATTCACTCCAGTAGCTAGAATGGACTCCATCAGGCTGGTATTGGCCATTGCTACTTCCAAGAGATGGGAAGTACACCACATGGATGTGAAGAGTGCCTTCCTCCATGGAGATTTGGAGGAGGACATCTATATGAAACAACCTGAGGGGTTTATTGTTGATCCTTCCTTAGTCTGCAGATTGAGGAAATCACTGTATGGGCTCAAACAATCCCCAATGGGATGGTACTCCAATATGGATGCTTTCCTCATCTCTCAGAAGTTTGAAAGGTGCAAATCTGATTGCAATTTCTACATGAAGAAGAAGGAGGGGTTCTTGCTTCTAGTTGTATTGTATGTGGATGAATTGCTCATTACTAGCAGCTATGCTGCTGGATTGAGCACCATCAAGTATGCTCTTAATAAATCATTTGCTATGACTGACTTAGGACTGTTAAGACAGTTCATTGGTCTCAAGGTAAGTCAAAAGACTTCGGGAATCATGATATCACAGTCCAGGTATACATCAGACATGCTTAAGAGGTTCCACATGGAGGATTGCAAGACAACCCCTTGCCCTTTATTATTAGGAATCGGGCTTGAAGAAGGTGGTTCCACACCTTTGGTAGACAACACTCTCTATAGACAACTCATTGGAAGCCTTCTGTATCTCACTCATTCGAGACTAGACATGTCCTATGCTGTGAGTGTTGCTGCCAGATATATGCAGGAGCCACATGAGCTACACCAGAAGGAAACAAAGAGGATATTGCACTATGTGTAGGGTACTATTGATTATGGGATCCACTATGCTGCTGGAGCACAACTGGATCTCATAGGATTTATAGACTCAGACTGTGAAGGAGATGGAAATGATTGGAAATCCACTTTGGGTTTTGTATTCATGATTGGATCTGGGCCAATTTGCTGGTCGAGCAAGAAGAAAGAAGCCCTTGCACTTTCTTCAGCATAAGCAGAGTATCGGGGAGCTGTGAATGCAACTATTTAGGTAGTTTGGCTACATGGCATCTTGATAGAGTTCGAGATTCAGACTTCACCTACAGTAGATCTTTATTGTGAAAACTAGAGTACAATCAAGATCTCCAGTGATCCTGTTCAAAAGCAGAGGACAAAGCACATAGAAGTTCACATGCACTACATTCAGGAACTGGTGCATGACAGAACCATCACATTGCACTACTGTCCGATAGAGGATTATATTGCAGATATTTTTACCAAGTATTTTACTAAAAAGAGATTTGCCTTTCTTAGGTCTCTTTTGGGCATTAAGGCTTGATTCTCAGTTCCTATCTTGAGGGGGTTTTTCCCAAGAGGTTTTCCTACCTCATTTATATTATGTCTCTTAAATTGTATATTGGGTGACCTATGGTCTTGCTACCAGGGCCCACAGTTGTCCAAGTTAGGATTCAGGGGGGGTGTTAGGATTATTAATGCTCCCTTGTTCATACTTTCTATTATATTAATTAGCTTAACTTAGGAACCTAAATTAATTAAATGGGTCCACTAGTGAAATTGGGTCCACATGGCCCAATGGGGCCACATGTACCCATCATTAAAGTGTGGGGAACACTACTAGAGGTTACCTGCCACTTACTGCATGTGCATGCATAAGTTAGGGCGCCTCCTAGACCAATCCCTACATTTTAGGAGCCACCGGGAGTCCTAGAACCAACCTACTTTAGTCAGTTGGTGTAAGCACTAGTTAGTCTTAGTTAGCCCTTAGTTACAATCAGTTACTTCACAGTTAGTTAGGCTAGCACTACTAATGCATGGTTGCATGGGGAGGAGTGCTTTTCCTACCTACCTCACTCTTAGTTGCACTGTCACATGCCCCAATTTTGTAAAAAAATATATTATCATATTTGATTTTATTTCAAGACAATATGTTAAATTTTATGCTAAGTTGTAAATGATGACTTACC
>LPNX010875258.1:8301-80074 GCA_001517045.1 Pseudotsuga menziesii | reverse complement strand
ATTTTGTCTTATTTGCCTAGTCCATGAGTCCCACCATGTGCAAGTTGCTAATTGCCTATCCATAGAGGTAAAAATTGCCATTATTGACTCATGGAGCGCTTAGGAAATCCTTAGGAATCAAATCTACTTTATTCCTGGCCTCCTAGGCGCCCTTCTGCTTTTTCTGCTTTATTGCCTGCTTTTTCAGTGTTTTAAGGCACATAGGAAAGCAAGACTAGGTGAGGTGAATCAGCTTTGTTGCCTCTTCCTCCTCCACTCTTTCCTCCATGCAAAAGCATGTATGAGCTGCCATTTGACCACTCTTTAGCTTTCCCATGCACCCTTGCTAATTCGTGGGGTCCTTGATAGATTTGGGATCAGCTTTTTACACCTATGGGGGATTTGCCTATTTTGGGTAAGCCTGCTTTATGCTAGATTTGGATGCTTCCTTATGCATTTGATTTGCTCATGTATTCTATATATTCAGTAGCCTATGTTATTACAGGGTTGGCTATTGTACACTCAGTTAATATAATTTTGTGTTACAGCTCCATATTCAGTCTCCATTGTTGATAATTTTGCATGATCAATTGTTAATTGTTGTAGGTGAAATTAATCTACTGCAGGCCTGAATTTCTACACAATTAACCCAAAAATACCTAGGAAATCTTAATAAATAATACCCATTGAAGAGAGCTGAGGATGCTCATTCGAAGAAGAGAACAATTCAGGTGAATGTACTTTAAAGGATTTCATTGGGAAGGGAATTTGTGGAATGTGTTTGAGGGGTAAACTGCAGAAAGTGATCTAGTACAGCTTTTCAGCTGAAGGATCTTACTGCTGAGTGCAGAGTTAGTACTGAGTCATTGGGTTAGTATCTTGTTGCATGCTCCACCAGTTCTCAGCCAAGGAGACCAGAAACAAGCTCGGGGGTTCTGAGAAGTCGTTGTTTGAGCACTCTCCAGGAGTTGGTAGGGAGGAACGGCCTCCCAACGCTGTTGTTGTCCAGCTTAAAATAGGTTCTACAGTCTTTTATTTACTATGTTAAAAGTTTATATCTAAGAATGAATGAATAATGAATGATTTACATGTTTTGTAGTGAACTGTTAAAGCTTGTAATCTTTTAGTTATTTGAATATTGAATCTGTATTGGATGAAATAATCCTAACCTGTGTTTTTCCCTGTCTAGAATGGACCAGACCGTACTCTAGCACAGGCAGTATAATTTAAATAGATGAAAGATATGATATAAATCTGATTTGAATAAAGTTATTATGTATTTCAGAATGTTGGAATCTTTTCTTTCTGGAGATAGTTGCTTTTAGAAAAGAATACTAATCTACCTAGTTAGGTTTATTGTTAAAACCAAACTGTGTATTAAGAATGCTAGAAAAAAAATAGTTATATTATTTTTACTAATAGCAATGTATTATATTCACGAGTTGTTCAAGTAGGTAAGTTATTTCTTTTATACAGTACTTTCTTCTGTACACTACACTACTATCCTGAAACAGAGAAGATAGAAACAACTTATATATAGTGCCTATCTTTTTATGTTAAGCAAAGAATAGAGTATGGTTCTTTTAGTTTATTTCTTTTACTGATAATAATAATAAACTTAACCCGCAACTATTTGAACCCTAGATAGTTTAGTAACATATATATTTCTAAAGACAAATTAATCTAAAGATAAAGAGTATCTTAATAGAGAACTATATAATTAAAATAACTAAGATACGATAGTAATTTATGTTTAAATTAATAAGTATTATAACAAGAAATGGTTTTGTAAACAGATTATGCATGTAAAGGAATAATGACAGGGTCATAACCCTTATTTCATTTCTTAGTAAGCTAACCGAAATAATACTACTGAATGAACTAAACTAATACAGATTAGTCACCGTCTTTATTAAATAAGTGTATGCACAAATACAAGCTTAAGTATTTATATTATATACAAATAATAGTATCACATAAATAATATCGTTTATAAATTAACAATTCTTTAAACAAAATGAAGGAATCTTAAAATAAGAACCAGAGTTTAATTCATTAAACCCTAATATGGAAATCCTTGAGTACTGAAATGGTTTAAAATTCTATTAATAGTAATCTAATCTATTTATTAACAATACCGAAAAATATCTTTTTACAAGTTAAATAGGGTTAAAACCCTAGCTCGTAAATTTGAGCTGAAATTACTCAATTTTCTTTATAATATACAAAACCATTACAGTAGTAACCCAAGATAAGCAGTAAACTTATATCTTTTTATATAACCATTAAAAGAAAAATTTAAATTCATTTACACAGAGATAAAATACAAAAACATAAAGGAAAACAAATTTAACTTACAAACAGACTGTCTTAAGATAATTACATTATATCCACGAGCCCGAAAGCCGAATGTAAGTCAAAACATTAACAAAGTACAAAAACTCAGCTAAGAGCCGAGTATCCACATCCTGCTTTGGAGTATGAACAAGTATAAACATAATATTACAAAAATGTAAGTTCAACCTTAATACGAGAGGAGAGCTTTACAAGACATAGCTTAAAGCCGAAGTCACCTTGCAAACAACAAGGGTTTAAATCAAAATAAGAATTATAAAAAAACAGAGAACAACAACCCAATACTAGGTGCAACACGACCAAGACTTTTCCAATTGTAAGAGTCTGTACAAGCAGGGGGAACCATATTCAAAATTGGATCTTACCATGAACGATTCGTGGAGCCATTTATACAGCACAACAGTCAACCTTGGAGACGAGCCAACCTACATTATAAAGAACCAAAGTTATTTAAAAATCAGAAACCCTTATGCGGAAAAGAACAATAAACAACAATAGGTCTTAATTATTTTTTTACTCACCTTAACTGGAAGTGAAAGCGATGGAGCCTCGGACGAATAGTAACACCATGACCAACGCTAAAAAGAGCCAAACCCTCATTCTTGTCGAGGATGGAGACGACGAGACTCTATTTTTTTTCACAACTATCAGCAGAGGTGTGGGTAAACCTGAGCAATGGCTACAAGGAGTCTGCAAGCATGGAGTCAGACTGTCACTAACATGCAAATAGGTAAACTAAACTCCAAAACCCTAAGACGAAGGAGCTACACCATCACACACAATAAGCTCAAGCTTTCACCAATGATAGACCACGATAGAAGGACAGAAAAAGAAGACACAGGCAGACCGTAAATCCATGTGCAAGGAGAAGCAGTGAACTCTGACCAAAAGAAAGAAATTATAGTGAAGGCGAATGATAGAACCCAACTCAAGGGAGTAATACATGACAAACACTAGCGAGGGAGCCTCTGCAACTACTTTCCACTCATGACTACCATGGGAGCTTGCAGAGCAGCCCACATGGCCAACGCAAATGTCAGAGATAAAATAAGCCAAGGGTTAGGGTTAACAACTATATATGCAACCGGTGCATGGCCAAGAAACTTCCACGTGGTCGCAACATTATAATCATGCAGTGGGTCGACTTTCCATAGTCACCTGTGTTTCACAATAATCATTTAATCACCCAATGATTTCATCAAATAGCATATGATCTCTATAGTTTGCATGGGTTTCATATATTATGATAATTGTTTAACGTTAATATTTAACTCATCATTGGTGTGGGTTTGCAACGTTATTATAACTTTGACTTAATACATAACATAATCCTTAAGCCTCGTAACCCAAAAGAAATACCTTATATAATTTATTGATAACCAATGTTATGAGATATCGCTAGTAAAAGCTAGTGAGGATTATGTTTCTTTTTACATAGTAAGTTATACTAATGAGTATCATGGGGAGACGTTACAAGGTTATATTAACATTATCGTTAGTTATATGCATAGTATATATGTGAGTATTAATCCCTTTTTTTGAATAGTTACAAACCATCAAAGTTTATATAATGATATCATCATTGGGATATAGGTTGTGTAATAACTAAGTTGTTGTCAATAGTATTTTAAGATAATTATGAAATCATTGTCTTATAAACAGTTTAGTGAATAGTGTAAGAATAACTATCTATTAGTTCCAGTTCCTTTCATGGTGGTGTAAATGATTACACAGCATTCAACTTGAGTAATTTGCATAGTGTCATTTGGGTAGGATCATAAGTATTATGCAAATGTAACACTAATAAAACCTTTTATGTCGATAAACAAATAGTTTATGCACATTTTTAAATCTTAGAAACTAGCAAAGTTTTGATAGAAAACTATGTAATGGAAAAATGAAATGTAAGAACATTTTCCTATGAACTCTTTTACTTAATACAGATCCATGAGATCTTATCTTAGAAGTTGTGGCAATTTCTCATTACTTGGAGTATAGTTTTACATTCTTACCAAATTACTAAGGTTAACATAAGATGAAAAGATTGGCTTGATAAGAAAAACACCAACCCTGGAAGTTGTTTTTAGATAGAACCTAATACAAGAAATGTAATATAGAATTGCTAGGGTATGCATTTTGAAAATAAACAATATCAAGCAGATAAAATAAACTGCTCAGAACCAAAGGAAGTAGTACTGTCGCTACATACTCTACAGGAAGAAATACAATCATCTGAACTTTGTTTACTATAGCAACAGAAGAAAACAAACTGTGTTACCTTACGGAAGTAGGTTGGATTACAGCAGCTTATAATCTAAGCTTATTAATTGCAAATAGAAATATTGCAGGATGCTTTATGAATTTAAAGACGATACTCGGTCATTTATACCTATAAACCTGTAAGAACAAATAATCCATATGTGTTTGCATAAATGCTAAGTAAGCCCCTGAATTCAAAGTCAGATTCCACCTACTGTCATAAATAGAACTCATTAGTAAACCAAATATAGAATTAATGCGCAAGTTAAACTTAAGATTATGTTAATAAGAAGACTGCTGAGTTAACATAATTGAGTTTATGCAAATTAATCTATTAACTCCTTCTCTTTTTGCCAACCGTTAACTGTTAATAAACTGCAGTCTTAGCATTTTATGTTATTTCAAAATTTTAAATTTTTGTGAAAATTTGGGGTATTGACATGCACTGAGTTAACTAGTTGTTATTGCATGTTGGAGTTTTTGGTCATCGGGGAGTTGTCTATTTGGACTTCGATATTGATTGGGAGACCTTGAGTTAGAGATTCAGTTAGATACAGTCTTATCCACTTGGAGGATTCGAATTCATTACTCATGCATTCGAATTCTACCTATGTAAGATGTTAGTTTTTTCAACATTAAGCTAGCATTATGTTAGGATATTTATTGAGAAAACAACAAGTACATCAATCAAACACAAGAGACAATGAACAAAGTGTTTTTCATCAGGGAAACCATAAATGGAGAAAACCCCACAACTTCCTCAGATATAGAATCAACACAAGATGTAAAACCCCAAAACAGTAAAATGCACTCTCGACAACAGTAGTCTTCTTCTTGTCTAGCCCCGGTGTCTTCTCCTTCCTCAACTATGTGCTACAATTGAGTGTGTGAGTGATGTGTTCTAAATAGAGACCCCAGCTCTCTATTTATACTAATCCTGACATGACTAAAACCCTACTAGGGCTGACCTCTACTAGGAGAGTCTAATAACCCTAGTGACCTGGAACTGCGAGGACTTTAACCCTTAGACAATCGGAGGGTTACCCACTATGAATTGACATGACTTGTTTACATTATTGATTCTCCCAATCAGAACATCAGGGGATGCCATCATGACTCAATTACATAATAGATACATCCTGGAATAAACATCGGGTTACAATACATAAGATACATAGATGAATACATTCTGAAGTTACAAATACATCAACACTCCCTCTTAACTAGGAAGGTATTCTTTCGACACAATTTTCAGCACTGGTCTTCTTCTCTGTATCAATTGGATCATCTCGTCATCTGCATCTCGAGTCTTCTGAGTCTTCAAGTCATCTTCATTCTTCGAATATGGATCATCTATCAATCTAGATCATCATCATTGGATCTGGATCATCTCTCAATCTGGATCATCTCTCGATCTGGATCAACATCACTGGATTTGGATCATCACTTGACCTGGATCATCATCACTGTACTGGATCTGGATTATCACTCGATCTGGATCATCACTCGATCTGGATCATCACTCGATCTGGATCATCACTGCTGGATCTGGATCATCACTCGATCTGGATCTCTCGGAGTCATCATAACTGGATCTAGATCATAGCTTGATCTAGATCTCATCTGGTGATCATCATGTGTGCTATCTCGTCATAGGAAGTTCTACAGATCCAGCCTTCTTTCATGCTGGTTGTAGGCCTAGCCATCAGGTAGGTCTTCGCCCAACACTTACATCTAACCCACTCATCAGAAAGGCATGCCCAACACTCACATCTAATCATGTAGTAACCTACAATCACATCAGAAAGGCCCAGCACTCACATTCACCAGCATGATAGGACATCACATCACTAACATCTGTGAAAAGGCTTCAGCACTTATATCTGACCTGGAAGGAAACAAGTCCTCCATCCTCGCTAGAAAGGCTTGCACTCACATCTGACCTGGAAGGAACTGAATCCTCTCACCATGATAGAATGGCCCCCAGTCCCAAACTGAGGTACCTGGTAACGGACCAGGTGCCTCCATTCTCCCGGAGAATGGCAGTTGCCCTTATATCTGACCTGGTAGGAAACAAGTCCTACACCCTCGCCAGAATGGCCTGCACTCACATCTGACATGGAAGGAACCGAATCCTCTCACCATGATAGAATGGCCCCCAGTCCCACACCGAGCTACCTAGTAATGGACCAGGTGCCTCCACTCTCTCGGAGAGTGGCAGTTGCCCTTACATCTGTCCTACTCGACAAAATAGCCAGCACTCATATCTGAAATGGAAGGAACTGAATCCTCTCACCATGATAGAATGGCTTAGCCCTTACATCTGACCTTCTCATCAGAATGGATTTGGATCTTAGCACTCATATCTGACATGGAAGGAACTAAATCCTCTCACCATGAAAAAATGGCTTAGCCCTTACATCTGACTTGCTCGTCAGAATGGATTTGGGACTCATCACTTTCCCTTGGAGGAAACCTCGATCTAGAGAACACCAAGCTTCTCCCTAGAGTACTCGAAATTCACTCTGGCCAATGGCTTCGTCAACACATTAGCTATCAGTTCCTCTATTGCAACATACTGGAGCTTCACTGCTCTTCTCTGCACCATATCCTTGACATAGTGATACGTGATCTCGATGTGCTTCGACTTGTCATGGAACACTGGATTCTCTGACAACTTCACGCAACTCTATTTGTCACAATGTATACAAGTAGCATCCCTCTGGAGATCAAATAAATGAGACAGTAGCTTCTACAACCATACTGCCTCACAACTAGATGAACAAGCTGTAACATACTCTGCTTCAGCTGTACTCAGTGCCACACAGGATTGCTTCCTGCTAAACTAGGAGATCATACCTGATCCCATACCGAAGCAACACCCTGAAGTGCTGTTCCTATCGATGGCACTGCCTGCCCAATCTGAATCAACATAACCCTCCAGGTTAATCTTCTGATTCACATTGTACTTGAGCCCATAATCAACTGTACCCCTCAGGTACCTCAGAATATGCTTTGTAGCAATCAAGTGAACATTTCTTGGATCTGTCAAGAACTGCCTCAAGGTGTTCACAGCAAAGCAAATGTCTGGTCTCATGTTTGTCAGGTACATCAATGATCCAATCATCTGACGATACATCGTAGCATCAACTGACTCTGATGAAGCATCACTCATTAGCTTTAGGTTTGATGCCATAGGTGTGGCCATAGTCTTGTAGTCCATCATCCCAAACCTCTTTAGGATCTCTACTGCATACTTCCCTTGTCCAAGGAATATTCCATCCACACTCTGCCACACCTCCATACCTAGAAAATAATGCATCATACCCAAGTCCTTCATCTCGAACTCGACAACAAGATTTCTCTTCTTATCAGTAATCAACCCATCCATACCTGTCACAAACAGATCATCTACATATAGTAGAAGCATCACTATGTTTCCATCTTCAACCTTGTAGTAAGGGTTGGAATTTTTTTTACTCTTGGTAAAGCCCAAACTAGATAGAAAGCTATCAATTCTGCCGTACCATGTCATGGGTTCCTGTTTCAAACCATACATGGCTTTCTTCAATTTGCATACATGAGACTCCATGTCATGTGTCTCAAAGCCGAGTAGCTGTTCTACATACACTTCCTCTTCCACTACACCATTTAAGAAAGCAGTCTTGACATCCATATGGTGTATCTTCCATTTCATAACTGTAGCCAGAGCAAGTACTGATCTGATGGAAGTGTATCTGGCTACAGGTGCAATGGTTTCTTCTTAGTCTATTACCTTCTACAACATGTTTGATCTTGTAGATCCATTTAGAAGTTACAACTGACTTCCCATCTGGTCTTGGGACAACATCCCAAACATCATTCTTCATGATCGATTGGTACTCTTTGATCATAGCATCCTTCCATTCTTTCCATTCTGCCGCTTCTCCATAACTGGAAGGTTCTTTATCAATGAAATCACATGGTAAAGCTACATACCTGGAACAGGATCTAGTCCTCTTTCCTTCTCTGTGATTCTCTTCTGGAGCCCCATATCTTTCCGCACCTTGGATAAGTTCTCGTACCCAAGCAGGTTTCCTCTTATGAGGATTCTTCTCTAGAGGTGGATCTAGAGGTCTTTGTGGTTCTTCAAATTCTCGATCTTCTTCTCGAGTTTCTTCATTCATGGTTGTATCATGAATTTTGGGTGCTTCTGTTTCTTCAGGTTCTTCAGCAGGTCTCTTTCAAGATTTGTTGTAAGCTGTGTCTTCATCAAATGTCACATCCCTGCTGATGTCAATCTTCTTGTATCCTAGGAAATATATCCTGTAAGCCTTCGAGCTTTCAAAGTATCCCACAAATGTACCCTTCTTTCCTGAAGGATCTAATTTAGTCCTCTTCTCTTTTGGAATGTGGATGTACATAGGACAACCGAATATTCTGAGATGGATGACTTCTGGTTTCTTTCCAGAGAATACTTCTTCAGGAGTCTTGTTCCTAAGTACTCTATGTGGAGTATGGTTCTGTACATACACCGCTGTTCTGGTAGCTTCCTCCCAAAGATGCATAGGAAGGTCTTGATCATGAAGCATTGCCTTTGCAGCTTCCATGATAGTTCTGTTCTTCTGTTCCACAATCTCATTCTATTGTGGATTATAAGGAGTGGACAACTCCATATTAATCCCTGATTCTTTGCATATCTCTTTGAATTCATTTGAAGTGAATTCTCTGCCATTATTTGATCGAATGGTCTTGATCTTCTTTTTAGTATGGTTCTCGATCAAGGATTTGAATTCCTTGAACTTACTGAATACTTCATCTTTGTTCTTCATAAGTAAACCCATATCTTCCTAGAAAAGTCATCAATAAAAGAAACATAATATGCATACCCGCTTAAAGAGTTTGATGACATAGGACTGCATACATCGGAGTGGATGATTTCCAAGATTCCTTTTGCTTTGCTTTCACTGCTTGGAAATGTCTTCTTTGTATTCTTTCCTTTCGCACATCCTTTGCAGACCCAATCATGTTTTGCTTGGATTTCTGGAAGACCTTTGACAGCTTTTCTTGCAATAGGTAGTGCTCTGTAATTCACATGTGCAAGCCTTCTATGCCAAAGTTCACTTGGCTCTACAGTGTCATGGACCAAGGCTTGTTCTGGATGGCCCTTTAATTTGTACAATCCTCCTTCTTGTTCTCCAATCACTACCACATCATCGATAGTCTTTCCTTTTGGCCACATGATGACTTGACCATCTATGAATGCAACCCGCATTCCTTTTGCATCTAATGCTGATATGGAGAGAAGGTTCTTCTTGAGTCCTGGCACAAACAATACTTCTTTCATTGTTAGAGATTTTCCAGAGTTTAATTTATAGGAATATTCCCCACTACCTTTTATTGGATATTGGTAGTTATCTCCTAGCTTTACCTTGTGAGGTGATTCATGTTCTGATAGTCTCACAAAGGATTCCTTGAATCTAGTCATATGTTTGGAAGCCCCACTGTATATAAGCCAATCATCACTTCCATGAGTAATGTTACCTATGAGAGTGGATATCAGAACATATTCATCCTCGCTTGAAGAATCTTCACTTTCATATCTGGATCTCTTCCTGGATGGTTCATCATCCTCTGCAGCATGAGCATATTGTCTTCTTTTGTTTCTCTTCTTCATTATCTTTTGTTTTTTAGGACAATTCCTCGCATAGTGTCCTGCTTCATCACATGTATAGCATATGATCCTAGATACATCTTTTCTAGTGTTATCTTTGTGAGAGTGCTTACCTCTAGAGCTATGAGGTCTTCTTTTGTTTGACTTGGAGTGAGACTTGGAGTGTACCGTGAGAGCTTGGTCTTCACTTTCCATCTTCTCTTCTTGAGCTGCTATCCGAGCTTCTTCTTGAGAGCACTCTTCCCATAGTCTACTGAACTTGACTAACTTCTTTCTAGCATAGATTCCTTGGATGAAAGAAATCCATGACCTAGGAAGGCCATTCAAGGTATTCATTACAATCTCTACATTTTCCACTTCTTCATCAACTGCTTCTAGTTGCTCTTTGATCTGAGAAACTCTTGTGAAGTAAGACTGGATTGTTTCTACATTCTGAATCTTCACATTCTTCAGTTGGTTTCTCAGGGTCATCTTCCGGTTTATGTTCTTCCCTTCAAAGAATTTGGTTAGGGCATCAAACATGACTTTAGGTGTCTTGAGAGAGGACACCTGTGGGATAAGGTGATCCTTGATAGAATCAACAATGATCCTCTTTTCCATAACCATATTCTTCTTATGTAAGGCCTTTGCCTCATCTCCCTCTGGAACTGGAACCTCCTCATGGATGTAGGAGTCTAACTCATTTTCTTCCAGGACAAGGGAGATCCTATACTTCCAGGCTTGGAAGTTATCAACTCCCTCAAGCTTTTCATCAAGCTTGGTATGATGAGACATCTTAACAGAGAACCTCAAAAGGAAATACAAAATATTTTAGATCTTATTAGGTTCAAGATGTCATATCTGAAACTTGAGCTGAAATCCTATAGAGCTGGTTTAGGAGCAAATTAGGGTTTTGCTTTTCCAGAGTTCTGTCCACCCAAATGCCTTGAAATTTGTCCCTAACTTTGATTTTGGGGAGGGGATCAATTCAGGCCTGGGCTCACTGAAAAATTCCTCTTCTGTGAAAAGCCCTAATTTCTGACAGCAGTGACAGGTCCAAAACTGAAAAACCTCAGAATTGGATTCTGCTTCGACAGAAAGATGCGCCCTAAGGAGGAGAGTTATTCCACCTTACTTTTGCTGAAAATACGTGGAGGAAGATCCACAAACTAGGAATACCTAGTTCCTATAGCTGCACAGTGTCTTCTTCTCAGGTTAGCTCTGATACCATGTTAGTTTTTTTAGCATTAAGCTAGCATTATGTTAGGATCTTTACTAAGAGAACAACAAGTACAACAATCAAACACAAGAGACAATGAACACAATGTTTTTCATCGGGGAAACCATAAATGGAGAAAACCCTGCAACTTCCTCAGAGATAGAATTAGCACCAGATGTAAAACCCCAAAACAGTAAGATGCACTCCCGACAGCAGTAGTCTTCTTCTTGTCTAGCCCCAGTGTCTTCTCCTTCCTCAACTATGCGCTACACTTGAGTGTGTGAGTGATGTGTTCTAAATAGAGACCCCAGCTCTCTATTTATACTAATCCCGACATGACTAAAACCCTACTAGGGCCGACCTCTACTAGGAGAGTCTAATAACCCTAGTGCCCTGGAACTGTGGGGACTTTAACCCTTAGACAATTGGAGGCTTACCCACCATGACTTGACATGACTTGTTTACATTATTGATTCTCCCAATCGAAACATCGGGGCATGACAACATGACTCAATTACATAATAGATACATCCCGGAATAAACATCGGGTTACAATACATAAGATACATAGATGAATACATTCCGAAGTTACAAATACATCAACATAAACTACATTGTACACCAGATATTATTATGATGAATATACTATAAATTCCTGATCAATACTTGTCCATTTCCTGTGTGGTTTTTCTTGTTGGATCTGTATTTTCATTCTCCATTCAATTGCTGTAACATAATCAGAACTCTCTTCCTGAAGATCTAAATTGCATTCAAATTTTAACACCTTGATTGTCCCTCTAAGGGTGTTTTCAATGTTCTTTCCCAAGCCATGTTCTTTTGAGCATCAACATAGGAAATTCAAAATTATTACATCCCATTAGTTAAATGGAAGATAATAGAAATGCTTAACCAAAATGGGGGTCGAGCCTAAAAAGGTGCATGTTTTTTGTTTGGATTTGGAAGTTAATAATATAATTTGGAAGGTATTGAAAAATTGGGGTGTATGGAGAGATACCTTAGAACAAAAATGCACTGTTCAGGATCCTTCATGGACTAAATAAGAAAATTTCAGAAGGGATGCATCCAATCAATGTAAATATTTTGTAAGACCATTTCCAATGATAGGTCACCATCTAGCTCAGAATGTAGGTTTTGGAGAAAAAGTGAGACTTAGCTTATATGTTATTATGGGCTCTGAAGAGGGTTATCTATTGTCTAATGAATCCACTAATTCTTTATATCATAATGACATTTTTACTTTGAGTTGAGTTACATATGAAGTATCCACCAACATATGGTCACAATGATAGAAATCCATTGAATCATTAGGTTTGGAAAGTGATTAGAGAAATGAATGTAACAATTTTATTGATTGTATTAAGAAAGTACACATTGGAATGAAGGATGACTTAGATGAGGTGGCTTGGGAAAAAATAAAATATAGGGTGAATTCACTTCAAATATTGGGTATATAGTGATGTCCGAATCTATAAATATGGAGGCGTATTGGTGGTGGAAACATGTATAGAATATGGGATCTCCTAAAAAATTCAAAATCTTCCTTCAACTAGATTTGGAAAATAAGGTACTCACTTGGGATTTGTTGCAACTAAGGAACAAGGAAGGACCAAATATATGTATGTTGTGCAGAAAAAAAAAGTGAAACAAATCAATGATATTTTTGTTCATTGTCCATATTCACAAGCATTATGGAAAGAGGTAAAACATATATATTAGCATTGCAATGTGTGGCATGAAGATACAATTGAAGAGTGTATTCAAGCATGGTTTATGAAAACATAATTAATAAAGTTTAGAACTATTCCATGTATGGTCATGTGTGGTACTTGGTTGCATACAACTTGACCATTTTTTAAGATAATTGCGTTTTACTATTAGGATCACCCCATAGAAGAATACAAAAATTATTTAAATAATCATTCGATAGTGGTGTAAAAATTATAAATCCTTGATGACAACATGAATTCCATAAACAAGCTAAGAATCTAAGCACACAATTAACCTCACTGGGAATTGCAGAGAATTAGCATAAGGAGAGAAGAAGAGGAATTAATGAACACACATTAATGAATGATCAATAAATGATAATTGATATTATTACAATGGTAATACATCCTTATAAAAGATATTTGATTTGATGGAATACAATTCATTGCTAGCTCATAAATTAGACTTACCAAATATGATAAACCCCCATAGGTGGCTAAAGCACTTCCCAAATCAGTCAAGGACCTCACGGATTAGAAAAATCATGAGTGAGTTGTCAAGAGTAATGGAAAAACATGCTAATCCTAGAATATGGAGAGACAATAATGGAGGATGGGTTGGCAACAAAAGATACCAGTTTCCTAGTTAACAAGCTTTACCTTATCCACAGAAAAGATGGATAAAAGCAGAATAACGCAGAATCTATAGGAAAGCAAAATTACTAATTTTGGGAGTCAATAAAGTGGTCAAGATCAACCCAAAATTAGAAATAAAGCATTTCTGGGGTATAGATGGCAAGTGTTGACTTTAAGGTGCAAGTGGATGCCAACTATCTAGGCTAGTGGGTAGGAAATTAATCAAAATTGATTAATTATTTTATTCTAAGTTATGAGTGGGTTTAATAATATCCCAACACCCCCCTTTAAGTATGAATTTATGATGTTATTTCAAAAATATAGGGCCCAACAACAAGGTTATGGTCATCCTTTAACAATTATTATGTCCAAAAAGCCGAGGAAAGAGGAAAAGCCACATCTGGAAAATCCTACCTCAAGAAAGGAAATGAAAGACAAACCAAAAATACTGAACCGCTGCTGATGCTGCTCCAAAATAAATGTTGATGTCTGGAGGAATGTTATTCTTGGGAAGAAGAGAAATCTGCTCACCTAGATCAAGGACAGTTGTAGGGTGGAAACTGGGACCATGCAGAACAATTGAGAGCGAATGATGTGAAAGCTCTTGAGAGTTGTAATCAGCTCCAATATGGTATAATGACTTGAAATTCGAACCAATAGAGATGAAATCATCTCCAAATAGGTGAAATAATTGTCCAAGAGAATGTGTAATGTCTCCATCTTCATTTACACAGAGAGGATGTGTACAAGTGATCATGTAAGAACAAAGAGAAGCCATAGGATCAAAGAGTGTGAATGCAAGGGCTCCATGGGTTGATATAGCTTCTAAATAATCCAAAAGAACACATATAATAATATCGGTAGACTCATGAGAATACACTGATAATAAATCCTCTATAGTAGAAGTATGGAAGGAGGAAGAAAGGAGTTGTTCAAAATATTCAGGAAGGCTTTGAGTATTGATGCCAAGAAAAAGGGAGGAGATGCAAAAGTGCATGAGATCAACTATGGTAAGTGGTATGACACAAATAAGGCTTGATCTAGCATAACAAACATCCTGAAAGACAATGAGTTGTGCACTATAAAAGAGAGAAGTATGCACAAAGTGTGAAGGATCTGGCACATAGATCTCAGTATCTATGATATAAGACATAGAGAACAATGAATGTGTGAGTGAATCCTCATCAATAGAAATATCAGCTCCATTAGTCACTTCTTTTTCATCATTATTATCTTCAAGAGACTCAATTTTTTCTCTTTAATATTTGCTTCTTGATTGAAGAAGGGAGCATTCGAATCAAAGAGGGTAGCAACAATATGAACTGTATGAGAGACTTCTTCATCATGAACAACTTTGTCAAAGAATGAAGAGGCCATGATATCTTGAGAGATAGCACATGAGGAGAGGTTGGATTTTATCCATGCTTCATATTCTACTTCGTGCATACCAAAAGATTTGTCCAAATTGTTCCAAAGCTCAAATGGATATTCAACAGAATCTATGAGATGATGTATATTTGGAGACATTCCCAAACACATAATTCCATAAGCTCTATCATAATTATTTATCCAGTCAATATTCTCTTCATAAGACTCAGGTTCACTAAAAGCACCGATGGAGACATCAAAGAGACATTGCCTCTTCAAGTATGCGCTCATCTTTGGCTTCCAATCAACATAGTTGAAAGGAGATAGTAGAGGAACTTTCAAATCCATATTGAAGTTGTTGCACCTGCAAATAAAACTACAAATATGAAAAGGAGAATTAATTGATGAGCTCCCAAAGGTCCGATACCATGTCAGAACATTGATATCCTAGGCTCTAATACCACATCAGAATTCTAAATCCTTGATGGAAACATGAATTTCATAAACAAGCTAAGAATCTAAGCACACAATTAACCTCAATGGGAATCACAAAGAATTAACATAAGGAGAGAAGAAGAGGAATTAATGAACACACATTAATGAATGATCACTAAATGATAATTGATATTATTACAATGGTAATACATCCTTACAAAGGAGATTTGAGTTGATGGAAGACAACTCATTGCTAGCTCATAAATCAGGCATACCAAATATCATAGACCCCCATAGGTGGCTAAAGCACTTCCCAAATCAGTCAAGGACCTCACGAATTAGAAAAAGCATGAGTGATTTTTCAAGAGTGATGGAAAAACATGCTAATCTCTGAATATGGAGAGAAAATAATGGAGGATGGGTTGGAAACAAAAGATACCGGTTTCCTAGTTAACTATCTTTACCTTATCCACATAAAAGATGGATAAAAGTAGAATAAGGAAGAATATGAAGGAAAGTGCAGTTACTAATTCTGGGAGTCAATAAAGTGGCCAATATCAACACAGAATCATAATTAAAGCATTTTTTCTGAGGTATAGATGGAAAGTGTTGACTTTAAGGTGCAAGTGGATGTTAGCTATCTAGGCTAGTGGGTAGGAAATTAATCAAAATTGATTAATTATTTTATACTAAGTTATGAATGGGTTTAATAATATCCAAATAAGTGGATGTAGTCCTTGAAAATGGAAATCAATGCCTTATAAGTCTTCATGAAGGGAAATATCGTTGGGGCCCCATGAAATAAGGTCCAATGCCAACGATTGATATTTAATGCCAATAAGGTCCCGCTTCGATACGAACAATGTATTTTCCTCTACAATGCTACATTCATAGAATATTTCTCATGGTTGGACACCCCACATATGACTAATACGTTTCCCTACCAACAAATTAGGGAAACATATGGGTGTTTCACATAAGGAGTCAAGGGTTATTCTTAGTGGGATTTGTTAGGATTATATAATCCTCCCTTGTCTATATATAGTCTATTTTATCATCCAGTATTACTTATGAGTCATTTGGGCGAGTTTGGTTCCACCATGATATTGGTGCCATTGGTGCCAATCCCTACATTCTAGGATCCACCCTGAGTGCCACCAACAACCTCAATTAGTTGGTTATGGTAGGTAGGTAGTTATGTTGATTCAAACTCTAATTACATTCAGTTAGATCACTCTCAGTTAGTCTAGTGTCAGTTTTGCATGGCTACATGGGGAAGTGATGCCTTTTCCCACCTACCTCATCAGTTTAACTAATTGTCAGACTGATTTAGACATCAGGAGTTAGAATAGTGTCTCCCATGTAGTGATTTAGACACTTCTAGTTAGCTATTTAGTCAGATTGAGCTGGTAGATTTGAATCTTATCCACATGATTCAAATTCTCCTTATTGTAACACTGTTGTATTACTACTGAATTAATGAAGATTAATGTTGTAATTTACTGATCAATTCTTATCAAATTTGTCTCAAATTTGTCTTGTTCAGTGTACATTGTTCTTGAGATTCCATTGCATAATTCACTTCAAAA
The DNA here is from genome assembly GCA_001517045.1 of Pseudotsuga menziesii. Classification (NCBI taxonomy): domain Eukaryota; kingdom Viridiplantae; phylum Streptophyta; class Pinopsida; order Pinales; family Pinaceae; genus Pseudotsuga; species Pseudotsuga menziesii. The sequence continues at coordinate 62,875 of LPNX010875258.1, read as the reverse complement.
TTTCTCTCATTTTCCTGTAGATCAATAGGTTCACAAATTCAATAGGATTCAATACTAGCACAATGTATAGTCCCTAATACCTACGTCTTCATTGTTTTTGTTGAATGATGTGATAAGCACTTTAATCCCCCATTCAATTGTTATGTCTGCAAATGAGTAAGGGAAATATTTGTGATCAACATCCAAACAATCTCTCAAATGCTTAGCACCTTGCTAAGCACTATGTCTCTATCTCACGAGAGTCAAATAAAAGATTCAAAGATCTAAACTAGACCCAAAAGGGAGGCATTTTATTAAGGTTTCCTTATAACTAGGGTAGAGTTGAGGTCTATCCAACTCCCTAGAAGATGAAGGATTTTTTTAGGTGGGACCAAGAATGCATATCTATGTCATGTCCCCATCCATCAATTCAACCAACTTAGGGGGACATGAACAAATTATGGTATTCTAAAATTTTTCCCATAGACAAATTATGATTTTCATAACATTTAAAAATGGATGTGTATATGAATAATACAAACACACAATGGAAATAACTCTATCCACACATACAATGTGCATGCATATACAAGCATAATCATCAGTGAAATCAAATAGAAAGAATGCATATTCAAATATAAGAGAATACTTATATTTAAACAATGTAGATCCAAGCAATTGGTTGTGTAAGAGTGATTTTCTATCCAACATGTACTCTTTCTACTGAGAGGCCACCCCCAAGCTAGTTTATGAGGCCACCAAGATGAAGGAAACACTTACATGTTTCTCTCTCTTAGTACATAACCCATTCTACACTCTATGCTTATCCAAATGTTCATACAGAGCTCTATATGAATCTTACTCATCCATCACAACCTTAGCTCCAACAATACCTTCTCCACAGAACACCCTTCTAGGCTCAGACATCCCCTTCACCGATCCATGGTTTTCTTGGGTGATTAATCTTTCTAGGTGGTTCTAGTGTGAGCATAGAAGGAGGCTAATATGATGTATGTTGTTGGAGAAAAACACGTGGCCTTAATTCACAGATTCCCAAGCATCTGTGAGTAGCAAAACTCAATGACTAAGGGTTCCTAGATTGCCCAACCTTTATTCTCATCTACATCCCTCTCCTTCCCCTTGAAATCTAAAACCCCATATCTAAAATTCAATTCATGGGTTATATATAGTTTGGTAATGGTCATGAACATCATTGAGGATATCTACATAGTGTATATTTGCAAGAGAGAATGATAAAATGAGTTTTAAATCCATAGAATATGAGATGATGGTGAAAATACAACTGACATGGCTTCTAACCATACAAAAATGTCATTCTAACAACTGTAGACTGAATTCTAACATTTGACAAAACTGTCACAAAAGTGCATTCATTCTTAGGATTTAATAACTGAATGAAGTGACATTTACCACCAACCTCACACATGCATTTAATGATTGCAAATAGCCAAAAGAAGCTGATTGGCTCATTTAAATCACATGGAAGAATTTCGACGAGTTCTAAAGTTGACACTTGGTGGAAAAATATTTATGACGACTCCACAATAGTATTTATGGAAACTCCACTTTTATTTCTTTTCATTGCATGTTAAATGGGTTTCCTTTTGCTAGATAAATTAATTTCATTGTTGTGCGTATACAAGAATTTACTGTCTAGCCTCTTAGTAGCCGGAATTTTGCGACCTTCTGCTCGTATTTAAATTTTAATTAGTAGCATGGATCCCAATATCCTGTACTCACGACATCACTCATAAATCTCCTCAACAAATGCACAAGTCGTACAGTTGAATCACTTTGTAACCCACACGATAAATATGCACAACTTTTGCTTCACTATAATCGCATTATTAGAGCAATTGTGGGTCCAATAACCATGCATATGTGCCTTTTATTTTCCTTTTATCTATGTGTCCAAAATCATCTGCAGATTCAACGGTTGCATAATGAACTTGAAACTATAACTCACTTGTCGTTTAATTTTCTGTAGTAATTGCATAACTTAGCTTAAGATAGGGACTAGAGAATTTTTTTCTTGAAATATTTTTAGGATAAAAGACTTTGAGGATTTCAATAGGTCTCTTAGTACTCACTGGTGACTGAATGATTATACTTTTCATCTCATTGGAATTGTTAGTCCAGGTAATTAGATTTGACTACCTATAGTTATAATTCTTCTTCTTCATGCTTAATTCTTTGTTTTACGCAAGATATTTTAGTTCACTTTATGTACACAAGTGAAGGACCTAAAGACTCCTTTACCTGAAGTATTCTCTTTTCCTTTCACTCTTAGTGATATTGGTAAATTAGAAAAGGGTGATAGGTTTGAAAAACCTAATTTTCACACATTTATTGCAATTTAGAAGCATCTTGGATTGTTTTTATTTGCAAGCAATCTTTTATATTTATATTTGAATTAGAGTGAATTCCCATGTGTCTTTACTTTATGCTCTATAATTATTTTCACATTCAATTTCATTTTGGTTTCAAAAAATATACGTGGTTTCCACTTAAGCACACATTGAGAGACCTAAAGACTCTTTCACATCTTGTATTCTCTCCATCTTGCACTCTTAGTGATATGTATGGATTAAAATGATATGAAAGTTTGAAATACCTCTCTCACAATCCTTAATCAAATTTGGAACTTTTAAAATCAATATTGCACTTGTAATTCTCAAACCAACTAAAATCATCCATAGGATGTCAGAAAATAACATTTTAGCTAGTTTTAAAACATAGCATTATTGACTTATAGTGTACTTTAAATATTGTTATTGACTCTTGTGTCGGATCTCATTAGTTGTTGGAAATGCTTCCATCCCTTTCAAAACATAGCCCCAACATCATTACTTGATAATTGAATCTATCATACCTTCACTAGCCAAATTTGGGGGATTTCAGCTCCATCGATAGGTGAGATATTGTAAGGCCCAATTACTTTTGAGAGGAAAGGACATGTCATTTCCCCTTGCATCAATCCAACCAACAAAGGGGGACATGAATTAATTAGGAGCTTCTAAATTTTCCCCAATATCCATATTATGAATTCATAACATTTAAAATATGTGTGCAGATGCATAAATACAAATACATAAAAAAATTAACTCTATACACACACATATATGATGCATATACCAACATAATCATCACATGCATCAATTAAAAACATTGTGTAATCAAATACAAGAGAATATTGATCTTTAAACAACATAGATCCAAGCAATTGGTTGAGTAAGTGTGATTTTCCACCCAACCATATGCACCGTATCCAACATATACTATTTTTATTGAGAATCCATCCCCAAGTTGGGCTATGAGGCCACAGGGGAAAAGGAAACACCTATGATGTTCTCTCTCTCTCTCTTAGTCCACAACCCATTCTACACTCTATGCTTGGAAAAATAATCATATAGAACTCTACAAGGATCTCACTCATCCACCACAACATTGGCTCCAACAATACCTACCCCACACAACACATGTCTATGCTCAAGAATCCCTTTCACTAATCCATGGTTCTCTTGGCTGATCCATTTTTCTTCTAGTGTGTGGATAGAAGGAGTCAATCTAATATGTGCTATTGGAGAACCACTTGTAGCCTCAATTATGGCTTCTCAAGCATCTGTGAGTATCACAACTCAATGGTTAAGGGTTCATAGATTTCCCAATGTCTATGCACCATATATTTTCCCTTCAAATATGAATCTTTGTCTCTAAATTTGAATTTTTGGGTTATACATAGTATGTTAAGACTCATGAACATCAATGGGGAGCTCTACATAGTGGATATTTGCTTGAGAGAATTATAGAATGAGTGTTGACTCCGAGGGATATGACATAATTGTGAAAAGACAAATGCCATAGATTATAACCATAGAAGAAAGGAATCCTAACAATTGTAGATTGACTTTTGACATTTGACAGAATCGTCACAAAAGTGCATTAAGCCCCATGCTTCAATAACTACATGAGGTGACTTTTCCCACCAACCTCACACACGCATTCAATTATTGGAAAGAGTCAAAATATGGTGATTGGTTCACTCAAAGAACATGGCAGAATTTGGATGAGTTCTAAGATTGACACTTGACAACAAAGGATTTAGTGTCCCATAGGCTCCCTTTCCACTTTCCCTCTAGTGGAATCATAGCCCATCTAGTGGTTTTCACAAAACCATCTTGGACCATTTATTATTATGCAACATACTATTTACATATAATTCGAGTTATCATGAAAATCCAACCACACGGTCCAAATAACAATATTTACATCATGCATTCCTATCCATTCACTAGTGAGGCCTTGGCCTTGAGCTCCACACTAGGAATCCATACTAGCATATTTACATAGTTTTTATTATTACATTCCAAGTCAAAATTGGGGGCATTACAGGACGTTACGCTTTTAGGGATTCACATTTACTTTGTTTTTATTTACAAGAGCACCTAACTCATAATTAAAAAGAACCAACTTGTGGACTACTTGCACAAAGATTCAAGCACCTATCACTTACTTTTCACTATATTGCATCTGTTTTGTTTGACATATTTTTGCATTTGTTCAATTGTGTTTCTACCTCGTTATCATCACTCTCACTTGATCACTAATATTCTTGTGTTTTAGTCGTTAATAATGGAAGTAAGTTTTTTTGGAGTTTTTTGAAGTAAAATACCGAGACAAGATTGTTGCAAATATAAATGAATATTTCACCATCATATAACATCAACACATAAATATTAGCAACAATAAAAAAATGATGATAAACGATAGTAAAATGTTGCAAAATTAGATCAGTGCCAATGGAGTCAAAATAAAGAAATGATGCCGCTGAAAAACAATGTTTTTTGCAATGTGTCTTGATCAGTTTTAACTATTTAAAGATGAGTTGAGTTATAGGAAAGGGATTCTTGATATACTGTAAAGTATTGAGAATATGCTCAGAATATGATGAAGGTGTTCATCACTCAGAAATGTGGGCTGAATCATAGTCTCTAAGAAGTTTCCAACACTACACCAACAAGGATGTAGCCTGACGATATCTTGAGGTCACTATTCAGTTGTTCACTCTTTTTTTGAATAATTTTCCCACAATTGTCAAATGTCGCTACACCGTATTTTTGTAATGTTCTTGGGAGTTTCTTTTATTAATGGATTGTTAAATTAATGTGTAGAAATTAGAAAATGTTGCAAATCACTTTTGATTCCCTAACAACAAGGAAAATCCCATAGAGGGAAAAAGAATACACTAGGTTTACAACAAAATTTTAATTCCAATTAAAGAATGCAAAGGGTTTGTAAAATCAAGTAAACTAATGACAAATTGAAACCGTAAACTATGTGTCACTTTCTGATCATCCACCAATAATCGACAAAACTTTTGGTTGGTGGCGAGAGCATCCTTCGTGGAAACGAGTTGGGTATGAAATTATTAATTTATTCTAAGATGAAATCAAAACAAATTAATCAACCTATTCATCCTTTCTAGAAGGTGGATTTTGTGCATGTGTTGGTTAGTAAAAAGCAAGCCAAAAAGGACACTGCGAATCCCTCAAGGGGGATGGAGGGTGGGCACTGTGTAGCCCACTTGCTTTCTTTATTATTGAACTTTACAATGCGATGAAAACTTGAAGTAAAATGCACTTTTATCCTTGAAAAAGGATCGAGAGGCTTACAATATTGCAGGGAGAGAAAGGGAGTGAAGAAAGGGGATGAAGGAAGGAATTTTTGGTGTCCTGGGTGACTCGAAACTTGATTTTTGAGTATTATGTCCTTCTCTTTTTCTTAAAACATGATAAAAACCAGTGATAAAAATATGTTAGAATGTCACAAATAAATCAAAATAAAATACACAATTTACACTAAAAATGCTTTAAAATTGTGATTTTTTAATTGAAAAGGGCAATTTGAGAGACTACTTCAAATCTAGTTTGAGATGAATTTTTTTAAAGAAACCTAGATATGATATATATATACATATATATGCATAATTAAAATCATATTTCAAATATCATATTGATGTATCTAATTTTTATTAAGCGTAGATAAACAATAACCAATAAAACATTGAATATTTAAAGAAGGAGAGAGAAATCCTCAAGCCCTTGCTTGAATGGAATGAAGGAGAGAGGGATATGCAAAAAAAATATGTTAAACATAGAAAAATTTATGTTTTATAAATAAGTGGATGCAAACAAGCCCCAAAATCCCTTCTACCTAAGAAGATACTGTAAAATCAAGGCTATTCTTCATATAAACAAGGTTAATCTAGTCAATCTCATCAACAAAAAGAAAGAGAACATAAGTATAACTGAATACAGTCTATTTATATTACAATATTCTGATAATTAAATGCAAATAAGTAATTAACAACTTCAAATGCTTATTCAAAATAAACTGGATCTAAGCAACATTATTTGACAAAAAGAAAGCATGAGATTTAGCCAATTTCACCTCAAAATTAATCAAATTACAAGCTCACAATGAAATGCCATAGATTAGACTCCAAATCATTCAATCACTTTAAAAAAACATGCAACAAAAAGAGTATAATGAGCATATGTTCAATACATATTCCCAAATGAGGAGCAAGACCTCACATTTATAGCAAAAATGGAGCTCAAACCCTAGGGGAGTGCAATAACCAATGAAGGAGGTGTTTTTGGGGGTTGATAAAATGATGGAAGGAGGTTTAAGTTCATGGGAGGAGATAATTACACTTCTCATGAGGTACACCACTTTCTTTGGGAATCCCCCACCTCTCCAACCAACTCCTCCATGTGGAGGATTGCGCCCTCAATGGTCGAGAGAATGCGCACCCTTTGAAGGAGATGAGTTGGATCATCTTCCTTGTTGACTGTAGATGCTTGCACATACTTATTAATTCCATATACATGATCCTAAATAATCTTGACACCTCAGATACATGTCCCATACCATCTTCCACTGATTTAGGAATTGAACTTTCTCCATTTTCAAATTATTTGACCCTTTGAGACATTTTGGAGAGAAAATCAAAATTAATAATAGAAAATTACTATTTGACTCTCAAAAGTGGGTTTATGGGTTAATTGGGGTATCTGGGTCCAAAAAATATCATCCCCATGACCAAATTGGATCCCTAGGCCTAATTTTATGACCTTTTGAACTTTTACAATTAAAATACACCTTATCGACAATTTTATTAAAAATCTAAAAATTAAAAAATCCTATGAAAGACTTATCGCATGTCCATGAAAATTTAGGAATATGACTAGCATGGTATAATACATAGAACCTAGGATTTAATAAACCTCCTAAGTGATAATCACCAATTTCACCATCCCAACTTTGGAGGATTTTGAGTGAAAAACTTGAAAAATATTATATGTCGTTTAAAAAAGTGTCATATAATTGATGAGGGAATTAAAAACACTCAAGGATGATGACATTGATGACCAAGTACTAATAAGGTCAAGCATTTTACATAAGAAACCATCATAATATTTCATTTATTACAATTCCCCTAAGGGGGTGTGAACATGTGAAAAGGGACTACAATTTCCCTTGATGAAACCATGGAACTTCTGAGCACTGATTAAGAACAATTGATTTGTTCCAATCCTTGGTGTCTCACTTGAAAAATCCCCTAAGTGAAACTTAGTGGATAAAAGGAGGTACTCTATCCAGGGGAATTCCTAGGCATTGTTGTTAGGTTAATCTCGGTGAGGAAACATCTTTCTTAACTCTCTCATTTCTCCACCTCTTGGAGACCATACAATCCCCTTTACCTCTTCACCTTGTGGAATATGTAGTAATTCACCTCCATATTTTGGAGGGAACACTACCCCATCGTATACTCCTTAAGGAGAGAGGATATTTCCATTGTCACCACATATCCTCATAGAGGGGGAAACACACATAATACTATGGTGGAACCAACCACTAACACAAACCTTCCTTATCTCTTATAAAATGTTTTCCCAATTTGTTCCTTATAGACATTTTGTCAAACATTTGATGTATAGACTGTAAATTCCACTCACTATTTTGAGTGAATTTGAATTTTTTGAGCCATAAATGGCTCCAATGTTTTAGCCTTGGCCTGAATCAAAAAATTGGAGATTTCAACATTTTTCCCCATTCTATCACAAAGTCGCTTCACCAAACAATTCATGTGCAACCTGCAACTTCACATTGTGCATGTGATTTCTAGCCCATACAATCCTAGTGTTGCAACCTAGGGCTCTGATGGCACATTGTCATGTACCTAGTATAGTCTTTGATACAAATTTGAATTTCCCTTCTATTCACATCCATTTCATAAATTTTATGATGGAATCATACCTATATTTTATTGGATTATTCCTACCATTAGTGCATTCAAACCATGCTCTGATAATTCATGCATATAAGCAATTCATTAAGAGTAATTTAAGCATCAACATATATTAGGAAATTATAAACCAATAAAATCATACACAATTTGGGCACTTATATTTATAAATTTCCTCCAATGAGCTACAATCTAATAATGATCCACCTAGTTGTAGGAACTCTATCAAGCCTTCTCTTTCTTGGATAGATGCCACCCCCAAGCTGGCGCTATTAGTACACAAGGGGTAAATTTCCACTTCATACTCTTCAATTTACAACCATAATCCCCATCAAGCTCTCCTCACCTAAGGGAACCTACCCTCTATCGAAGTGTTGTGGGTAACCCCATCCATAGTTGACACCAACCCCTCACTCATTCCCCATCAACTTGCACAGCACCAAAGAAGGAACCCCCTTCTTGACACCGCAATCCATCAATATTTCACCTTCCCTTTTTGGGTCTCCAATAAAAATTGACCTGGAAATATCCATGACAAGGCTCCAAGCATTTCACACTACATGCGAGGCTATTAAATCTGGGGCATCAATTTATCAAGGTAGCTAGGCTTCAATTTATCAAGGTGGGCTTAAGTTTATCTTATGCAAAACAAATATTCCTTTTGTTTACCAACCATAAATACTATGGAATGGATTCTCTTCCTCTTTGGATAATGGAATCAATGAATTTCTAAATGAAATGAGTTTCTAAAATTTTTATATGCATGGTTTTGTCTTGACACGCGAATTTCCTAGAAGAGAACAATTTTCCTTCTTAATACCTAATCAGGATAATTAACCCATGGTTAATTAAAGTGACCCTCATAACCATGGCTAAGGGACCTTAGGTTAATAATTCTAATGAACTCTAGAGACATAAGATAATGTTAACTATTAACTAGGGTCATCACTGCTTGGTCCCCTCTCACTTCCCCCACTTGTGGAATCATAGTCCCCCATCCCTTGTTCGTCCTTCTTCACTTGAAGTTGTTAGGGATTTTTATATTAAAAATAAAATGTACATATTTAAAATATATTTATTATCCTATAACATTCATATCCATACTCTATCTTTTACATATTTACATCATATTTACATATTGGGGTCAAAACGAGGTGTTACATTTAGTACTTGGACCCTCTTGATACTTGACAATGTGAACAAGATAATGCCATTAGTTTTGATGTTTTTGAGTTAAATTATGTAAAGATAATGCTTAAGACATTACTATGTTAGAATTTATGTATAATGTTCATGACATGGAGTGATTATATTTATCTTGTTTGGTTATGATCAACATGTTTGGTTTATATTTTACAATCCATAAATGATGTTTGTGAAAGAATGGTTCAATGCATATTCTATTTGATGATGATATTATACATAGCAGTTTCATGGTTGTGTAGTACTAAGTTTGGGAGTTACAAGGTAGTTATATAATATTGCTAGCACTGGGTTCCATTCCTATATCACTCGTAAAATGGAAAAAATAGTGGGACGCCCTTGCTTTACCTTATTCTCTTGGTTTGAATTTCCCTTTGATCCTTATATATATTATTTATTGTTCCATTTGAATATGATTAATACATAAAGAAATAGTTAAGGAGACAACAATTTAAACTCTTGTGACTTGGATTTAAAAGGAGGATTGAATGGAGAGAAAAGTGGTCCTTGTTAGTGAGGTTATGGTATGATAGTGCTTGATCTTTATGTTTGCTAGATATATTTTACACTCATACTAAGTTATTCTAAGTCTAATAATTCTATTGACATTAGGAGTTATCTCTTAATAGATAAGGCATTGTGGATTGGAATTTGTGCATGACTACATGGCTAGTGTTTTGATATGCAGAGGTGATTAAAGGATATACAAGAAGATTTATAAAGCAATAGCATATTGTATCAAATTCTTTATTTTTTGAATTTTATTGTTTGATTGTCATTTTATATAACATATAACATTGTTGATAATTAAGAACAATTATTGGTCTTAGTTTTCCCAAATAATAGAAAGGGTTATAAGACAATTTTGTTCCATGTATGAAATCAAATATTGAATAAATCTCGACCTTTACATATTCATATTTAATCTTTTATGTATTTTGTTTTTTATTAAATTTGTTTGACTTTATCTCAATCCTTGAATTTATCTCATTGTTTCACATGGTTACTTATCTATGTTAGAACCTAAGGTCTTGGTGGTTTATCACACCTATGGATCTTCTGGAGACAATCAGTCATTAGACTATAGGTGACTAGTGGAGTAGTCGATTAGAGGCCTAATTAGGAAAGTTAGAAGGATGTTTGGACACTCGATTGAATAAACAATTGGATTTTCAATAAGAACATGGTAGGTACGACTACAACAACCGACTACACTTTGGTACATTGTGGATTTTGAGGAAACCATTAATACCAACAAACCATATTTGTGGACCAAATCTTCCTCGCTTCCGGGGAGTTTATTAGATATGGAGACTATAAAAATATTACCCTATGGGTTGTGTCAAAGTGCATGTTGAAGTATGCTCAATATGTATTGTGATGTTTTGAACATAATGTGTTGTGCTTATGTGTTGTAATGGTGTCTTTAGACACCACCTCTCTTGGAATACTATTCCTTTTTATCATTTATTTTCTTCTTTATAGTTCAAGGTTAATAGGTTTCCCCAACATGGTATCAAAGATGTTGGTTTGGACCTAGAACTATTGTCTACAAATAATGTTGAGCCGGATCTAGGGTTGATCGACTGTGGGCCAAATTGTGACATCCCCAAAAATTCACAAAAAATTAAAATTTTTCTATGTGATATTAAATGCTAACTCATAGTCATAATGCTAGTTTAATAATTAAATTTAGTTTAGTTTAGCAGATAGATTACATGACAAGATATTAAGAGAAACTTAGGAGTTAATTCTCCTTTGTTAACTGTAACTAAAAGGATACAAAATTTTACTTACTAACTTGTAAGTCACATGCTACTAACTGTATTCAATCTATATTGATTTTCAGTCTTGAATAAAATGTTTTTCAAAAGTTAATGAGTTTCAAATTATTGAATTCTGATCATTGGTTTGTTGGTAAGAAAGTGTATGATTTTGATGGTTATTTATTTTCTTACTGAAGGGGGCTTGAGGTTAGCTTGAGGCTTACTTAGCTTTTCTCAAAGCTAACACAGATTCGATACTTTTATAGGATTCATAGGTAAAACTTAATTCCAGGTTTACGATGTAAGAAATAAAACTCGGAAGACCAAACAAGCAAGCTAGGAAGGAAAAAATCCTTAAACTCTAATTACTGTCTAGATTATTGAAGTGTGAGACTTCCTAGACCTTTAGCAAAGACTATTCTTCCTAGGTAGTCATTAAAGTTGATAGTGTGATCATTTGTTCTAACGAATAGATTATACCTTCAATGGTATATAATTATTAACATGTTTTTTTTAGTTGTTTAAGGTACTGGAAGCCTAAATACATTTCCATTGTTTTAAAACTATAATCCTTAACTATGTTAAACCTAGAACCTATCTAAGCATAAGAATTAACATTATTAATTTTGCACTAGAAACTTACTGCAAAAATAAACAAACTAACCTAGGCATATACATTCGATGCATAACATATAAACTAACCTAGCCATATATTCAATGCATACCATATAAACTAACCTAGGAATATATTCAATGCATAACGTTGAAATGTTTATTTTTAAAAAATGTAATGGAAATCCTTTTATACAAAATCGTAGGGTTACAAACTATATCAAGCACAAAAGATTTTAACGCTAGTGTAAGCCACGTGGTGGATGCTCGTTTGAAGAAGGGTTTTGGGTGATAAACCCTATGCAGTGCCATTCAAAGGCTTACCCTAAAAATTGCTTGGTTTCATTAGTTGATTGTTTTTGGAGGAGGAGAGGGCCGACAAACCCTCGGCCTTCTCGGGTCTCTGCAATCGTTGTCATTCTGGTCTTGGTCGTGGCGTTAGTAGGTTTGAAGCACTGGTTTTTCACCATAACCGTGATCTCAATGTTAAACAATCGTCACTTCTTATTTTCCCATGGTGTAAGCTGGTTTAATGCTTTGGTTCTTCGCCAATGTTAATTCTTCGAAGTACATGTTAAGACTGGTAAGTCATAATGAATCCTTCATGCATTTCTCTTTTATTTTAGTTATGCCTAAACTATTTATTAACAGTTCTAATAAGTTGTTTGTTGGATGGTAGGTGACAAATGCTTGACATTGAATAGTTGAAATTGAAGGCGATCCCTCTAAAGCTGAAGGGTGTGAGCACGATAGGATTGGTAAGCCTTGGTCCCAACCCTAGGGTACCCTTCGTCATGATTGTGTTGCGGTGATATTGGTGGTATTTGTAGTTTGTTGATGCAGTGTTTATATTATTGGTAGTAGTTCATTGTTTTGTTTTGGAAGAGATATGGAAGCTGTAAGGGCATCCTTAGTGATAACCTTTAGGGTTTCACAGGTGAGCTATGACTCTTGTAATAAATATTGAGGGTAAAAAAAGAAATAAAATTGTTCCAAGGTTTTTTTTAAAATTGTTTGGTTTTAATACTGTAAATACTTTGTTTGAAAACTTCCTCGGCCTTTTTGCTCGGCCAAAGTAACTCTTTCGAGGCTACGAATATATTAACGAATTTTTGGTTTTAAGAGTTGAACCAAATGGTGATTGTGTTTGTTAAATTCTAGATAAAATGAAGAATCTGTTTATAATTCTCTTGTGTTTAAAAGGAAGATCTTACGACCGTAGTGTAATTATCTATTTAGCATTTGTTTTTCCTTTGGTATTTTTGATTTCGCAGTGCATTAGGCTTGGTAAATAATTTTCTTTTGCTATGACTATAATTGGTTATAAATTAATCTTCGGCTGCGAATTGGTTAAGCCATTGGAAAAACAGTTGTTTGGAATTCTATTTGTGCAAAGGGTATCGTAAAGATTAATCTAGGGTTTGGTTTTTAATACGCAGATTTAGTATTTGAGTTATATGGTTAACTTCTGATTTTTTTTATAATTGTATAAGTAGTAGTTATATTTTGATAGTTATCCTTTTAAAATGGAGAAGCTGGAATCTATCCTATTTCATAAATAGGGTTCTGTAATGGATAAGAACGTTTATATTTAAAAGAGTAGGTTTTAGAAGCATAGTTTTCAATGTTAATAATAGTACTAGTGTTATACTGAAAGTTTACAGTTTTGTTTCCTAAGTACTCAAGGTATCATAATACCGTAAGTATTATAATTTTCAGTCTATTGACTATTCATCATGAACTTACAGTGTTAGATGATTTTAAAGAAACAGTTGGAGGTTTAACTGTGCATTATTTACTATAATATATCTGGAATACTTGTTTATAATTTAGGTATTAAAATGACTGGTTTTTCTTTACTGAGTGTAAATAAATAGATTGGATTACAACAATTATTATTACTATATTATACTACAAACATTTTAAATGACCGCGTGACAAAAACTTACTATAATGAATTCTATGTAATAACCTTAGAGGTTTTTGTATACAATGTTAAGTTCTAGAAATGGATTATTATACTAAATATCTTGGAAAAATAACAGTAAAAGCTTCCAATATTAACACAGTTATTTGAAGATATTGCTGGTAAACTTATCAGAAGAAAATATTGTTTATTTATTTAAATGGAAACTCTACAATTCGATAATAGTTCAAATTCATTTTATCCATGTATAATCATTCCTATCTACAACTAAACAATCCTTCTATACTAGAGTACTTCATCGTAAGATGAGTGGAAAAATGTAGAAAGGAAAATTTTACTCATCATTCAATCATTTCTAATTGTAGGTTCATTTATTCATATAATCATTTACAAGTAAACTTTCCTAATTAAATGCATACTTAAGCATTCTACTAACATATTCAAATTATCTAAGTACTAATAGAAAAACTAAACATGACTGCTTTCATTTCAGTAATTTGATTGGACATAAATAAATAAGATAACACAATGGAACCTGGTAATTTGTAGAAGAGAAAAACAACCCAAGGAGTCCGTTCCACCCAACCTTTTCCTAGAGATAGCTCAAATTCTTATCTTAGGACCCCCGAGCTTGTCCATTGATCCACCAGGATGAAAGAACTGTGTGAAGAAATGGGATTAAATACTCTTGCAAATCAACAGTAATACTTAACAACAATTCTTCTGTCCTCAACAATATAGAACTTAGCTATGTGGCTGCACTAGTTTTGAAAGCAGTCTTAATCACTCAATCCACTTCTGATTTCCCATCATCGAAACTCTTGTGCTCCTTTCTCAACTTGAGAAATTTCACAAGGTAAAGAAAAGAAAAGCCTCCTGCTGAATTTGATGGATAGATATATGCATGCCTAGGTATTTTTGGTCAGTTTTTCAATTAATGAGCCACTTGCTCTGTTCCACTTTCTGGGGGAACATGACCACAAAATTAGGGAAGTTTCCCCCTGAACATATAGAAGTGGTTGAGGATGCTTCCATGTGTCATTTGGCTCTCAACCCAGTCTATCCCTCCTAGTGGGTCAGTGGACACTCATTCAACAACCTCCTTAGGCTATTTGTCTCATATTTTATTTATTAAATAATAAAATATTCAACATAATTAATTATAGTCATCCTTGACCCCACTTGGTCAATAGTCATAAAATTTACAATAAAAGTAAAATATAATGTTTTCTTAAACATAAAATGTTATTGAAATTGGGGTACGTGACATACACCCCCCCTTAAGTCCAACATCGTCCTTGATGTTGCTTTATTCATCATCCTCAGAGCTAGCTTGGAACATAATTGGATATGCTATCTGCATATGACTCTCCAATTCCTAGGTTGCTTCTTCTATACTAAGGTGCTTTCATTGCACCTTCACCTGTCCAATGGTGCGATTTCGAAGCAAGATCTCCCTCTTATCGAGGATACAGTCTGGTTCCACCAGAAAATATCCTTCAGGCTCCACCTGTACATCATTCCAATTTGTCAAATGAGTAGCATAATGTACATATATTTTTAAAATAGAAATATGAAAAACATTATGAACTTTAAGATTCGGTGGTAAGGCCAATTGGTATGCCAATGGTCCAACTCTGGACAGTATTTCGTTAGGCCCACAGTACCTGGGTGTTGGCTTAGTACAACTTCCTAATTTTAAGGTGCTCTTTTTAGGTATTACCTTAATGAAAACATGTTCTCCCACCTGTAACTATTTCTGACTTCATTTAAGATCCTCTTGAATATTCTACCTGTCCTGTGTAACCTTTAAATTACCTTGTACCTGATTCACGATTAATTCCATTTCCTTTAATAAATCAGGTCCTAGTATTAACCTGTCAACATGGTTACTCCCTGAGATGGGAGTATTGCATTTTTTTCCATACAAAATTTCAAATGGGATGAATTTTGATGAAGCTTGGTAGTGGTTGTTGTATGCAAACTCAACCAAGTGTAAGTAGTCCTCCCATTTACTTGGTTGTTCTTTAATGTACATCCTTAACATATCTTCCAAAACATGATTTGCCCTTTCTATTTGTCCATCCGTTTGTGGATGGAAAGATGTACTAAAATTTAAAGTAATATTTAGACCTTTAAATAAATATTTCCAGAAGTTTCCCGTGAATTTAGAGTCCCTATCAGAAATTATAACTTTTGGAATTCCATGGAAACAGAAAATTTGTTTCATAAATATTTCAGCAATATTAGCAGCCTTATGAGTGGTATTTATTGGTATAAAATGGGTTTCCTTACTGAGTTTGTGAACAACTACCACCAGCATAGATCCATCTTAAACTTGGATCTAGAAAGCACCAAGAGGGATCCAATTTCTTTAGGTGTAAGTTGATCCCTTTAGTGTTTGGTAAATTTGGGTTTAACATGGATCTTTTAATTACTTTTCATTTAGTTTTATTATTGGGTTTTTATTATTTGATAAATTAGACAACATGTTTTTCTCTATATTCTTTTTTGTTTACATTATATAAATATATGAATCCACAATATTTTTTTTTATTCATGTCAGTTAACATAATGTGTTTTTTTTTTTTTTATGTCGGCTAGCATAACGTGACTAACGTGACAGGATCTCCCCCATACTGGGTTGAGAGCACCTTGCTTCTCTCGGTTCAATTATCGAATCATTCTAGTTCTGATTTTAAGGCAAACCTATAATAAAATCAATGCTGATTATTTCCCATTTCCAGCTAGGAATTGGTAATGGATGTAATAAACCAGTTGGATCCTGATGTTTAGTCTTAACCTGTTGAATTTCAAAGCATCTAGCAATATATTCTGCTAACTAATTCTTCATATTCAACCAAAAGTAATATTTTCGTAACATAGTTATTGTC
Organism: Pseudotsuga menziesii; assembly: GCA_001517045.1. Classification (NCBI taxonomy): domain Eukaryota; kingdom Viridiplantae; phylum Streptophyta; class Pinopsida; order Pinales; family Pinaceae; genus Pseudotsuga; species Pseudotsuga menziesii. The sequence continues at coordinate 46,162 of LPNX010875258.1, read as the reverse complement.
TTCTGATAGCAAGGATGTCCAGAATAAGGAATCTTATGTATTTCATTTAAAAATAGAAACTTAGCTTTAGGTACGTTAGGTATATACAGTCTATTTTTATAAAGTATTATCCCCTTTTCATTTAGACTGTAACCTATTTTTAAACTTTCAGTTACATTTTCTGCCACTTTAGCTTGCAATTTTCGGTAATTTTCATCCAATTTTACTCCTTCTTCGAGCTAATCTTCTAAATCTTTTTTTAAGTACTGATTGCTGCCATAAAATTTAATCTTGTATTTTTGCTCAGAAGCATCAACTACTTTATCTTCCTTCCCCTTGATATGTTGGATCTCAAAATCATATTCGCTAAGGAAAGCTAGCCACCTAGCTTGCCTTGCATTTAAATTTGGTTGATTTAACAGATACTTTAAACCCTTATTATTCGTCATTAAAACAAATTTTCTCTTGATCAAGTGATGGCGCCACATCTTTAATGCATGTATCACGAAAACCAATTCTAGATCGTAAGTAGCTTAATTTTTCTCATGAATTTTAAGTTTCCTGGACTCGTACGCTATTATGTGTCCTTCTTGAGTTAAGAACCCACCAAGGCCATCGTTGCATGCATCAGTGCATACAACGAAATCCTTGTTAGAATCCACAATTCTTAAAATGGGTGCAGTAGTTAATAATTCTTTTAATTTCTTAAAATTCTCTTCACATTTTTGATCCCATACAAAATTATTTCCTTTATTTTGTAGAGAAGTTATGGGATTCACAATCCTTGAAAATCCCTCAATGAACCTTCGATAATACCCGGTGATCCCCATGAATGATCGTACACCAGTCACATCCTTTGGGACCGACCATTCGTTAATTGATTTTATCTTATCCGGGTCAACCAAGATCCCATCTTTAGTTATTACATGACCCAAGTATTGTATTTTATTTTAGAAGAAGTCACATTTACTGAACTTGGCATATAACCGATGTTCCCTTAACACTTGTAAAATGATTTTTAAATGTTCTTCGTGCTCTTTTTTAGTCTTAGAATAGATTAGAATATCTTCAATAAAAACTACTACAAACTTATCTAGATATTTATGTAATACATTGTTCATTAAACACATGAAAACTGCTGAGGCATTAGTTAGCCCAAATGGCATGACAATGAACTCATAGTGACCATATCGGGTCCTAAAAGCCGTCTTGAAAATATCCTCATCCTTAATCTGGACTTGATGATAAACAGATCTTAATTCAATTTTTGAAAATATTGCTGCTCCGCATAACTGATCGAACATATCATCTATGTGGGGCAATGGGTATCTATTTTTAATTGTCATCTTATTAAGCTGACTGTAGTCAATGCATAAGCATAGAGAACCATCCTTCTTTTTTACAAAAATGACCAGTGCTCCCCAAGGAGACACACTTGGTCTTATATACTTTTTATCTATCATTTCTTTTAATTGTGATTTTAGTTCATTAAGTTCCAGGATGTTCATCTGGTAAAGATATTTTGAGATAGGCAATGCACTGGGTACCAACTCAATAGTGAAATCCAACTCCCTTTTCGGAGGCAATCCCGGAATTTCCTCTGGAAATACATCTGAATAACCTCTCATAATTGGTATATCTTCTAATTTTAGTTTTTATTCTTTATTAATGTGTTCTTCATTAGTTATGGTTACAACAAAATATTTACATCCCTTTCTAGTTGTAAGGCATAAATCTGTCTGATTCCTGTTTTCCTAGGGATTCCTTTTACTGTTACCATTTCTCCTTTGTTATTTAAACAGCTAAAAGTTTTATCAAAACAATTTAACACTACTCGTTGCTGTTCCAACCAATCCATTCCAATTAATACATCATATGAGCCTAACAAAAGTACATTCAACTTTACAGAAGTTTCAAACTGATTCATCATTAATGTACAATCTTTCACAAAATCAATTACTTTCCTTTTTCCTCCTGTAGTTAATTGAACCAGCCATGATTTTGAAAATTTATCTATTGGTAGTTTACATTTCTCTACTAAACTGGGAGAGATATAAATCAGTCTAGCCCCTGGGTCAATTAAAATAGAAATAGGTTTATGGTTTAGCATACTTTCTACTTCCACCATGGAATTCTGATATTCAACCTATCTGTTTTCCAGCGCTTCATTGATTCTGGGAATCCACTCGCTAAATCACCAACCATTGTTTCTTCGTGAACAACATGAATGTTGTTGATGGTCTTCTTTCTGTTAGGATAGACTGATGCATAGTGAGGTCCCTGGCATTCCTAACATTTTATTGGTTCCTAACATTCGTTTTTCTTTAACATAATTATTGTGATTATTTGTAGATTCTTTAATTCTTGTGACAGTAGGATTTTGCTGTGGGTTACCTTTTGAATTAATTCCTTGAAATTTTCTGTTAGGAAGATTGTGTGAGTTATTATTCCCGAAATTCCGATTAAGTGAGTTATTTTTTTTTCCTTGATTCAAAATTATTATTAGGCCTTTTTGTTTTCTAGTTTGGCATGTTCTCCATTCTCCAGTTTTGCTCATAGTAGGAATATGCTTTTCACATGGCCTCTTCAAGGGTCTTGGGATTATCATATTCAATTCTGTCCAGATAGGCATGCTTTGGATTCCTCTCTTTTTCTGTTTTGCCATTAAAAGTTGGTGGTTTAATATTTTTGAACTCTCCAACAATCTCTTCGTAGGGCTTGTACTTCTTCTTTCTACAACGATAATTACTCTCACTACTGTTACTAGAATACCGATGTTTCTTTCTGTATGAGTTACCGTTAATTTCAGAAGAACAACAACTTTCAATTTTAGAGTATTTTGACTTTTTACACTTATCTTGATAGGACGTAGTGTCAAATTCTATCTGTTTATCCTTTTCTTCGTTATAAAAATTTTCCAGTAGTATTTGATTCAGCTCCTCCTGAGCTCTTAGGATTCTCTCATTTTCTTTTTTAACAGTCTCCATTTCAATTTTTAAATCCTTAACTATTTGCAATAATTCAGATGAGTTATTGGTTATATCTTCTTTAGCAGGTTCTTTTCCAGAATTATTTTGTTCATTTAACGTGGACCTCTTTTCAGCATACTCTTTGATTCCTTCCATACCTGCAAATCTAATTCAGAAAATATTCTGTACACAACATTTACAATCATAAATCAATATCCATATTTTATATTTAATTTTTGTTTACGTGTGCTGAGCCACTTCAGGCCTAGTGTCTGAACTTGCATTCTGATACCATTTGTGACATCCCCAAAAATTCACAAAAATTTAAAATTTTTCTATGTAATATTAAATGCTAACTCATAGTCAGAATGCTAGTTTAATGATCAACTTTAGTTTAGTTTAACATATAGATTACAAGACAAGATATTAAGAGAAACTTAGGAGTTAATTATCCTTTGTTAACTGTAACTAAAAGGCTACAGAATTTTACTTACTAACTTGTAAGTCACATGCTACTAACTGAATTCAATCTATATTGATTTCTAGTCTTGAATAAAATGTTTTTCAAAATTTAACGAGTTTCAAATTATTGAATTTCGATCATTAGTTTGTTGGTAAGAAAGTGTATGATTATGATGGTTATTTCTTTTCTTACTGAAGGGGGCTTGAGGTTAGCCCGAGGCTTACTTATCTTTTCTCAAAGCTAACACAGATTCAATACTTGCATAGGATTCACAGGTGAAACTTAATTCCATGTTTACAATGTAAGAAATAAAACTCGGAAGACCAAATGAGTAAGCCAGGAAGAAAAATAATCCTTAAACCATATTTTACTGTATAGATTATCAAAGTGTGAGACTTCATAGACCTATAGCAAAGACTATTCTTCCTAGGTAGTCATTGAAGTTGATAGTGTGATCATTTTTTCTAATGAATAGATTATACGTTCAATGGTATATAATTATCAACATTTTTTTTTAGTTGTTTAAGGTACTAGAAGCCTAAATACATTTCCATTGTTTTAAAACTATAATCCTTAACTATGTTAAACCTAGAACTTATCTAAGCATAAGAATTAACATTATTAATTTTGCACTAGAAATTTACTGCAAAAATAAACGAACTAACCTAGGCATATACATTCGATGCATAACATATAAACTAACCTAGGCATATATTCAATACATACCATATAAACTAACCTAGGCATATATTCAATGCATAACATTGAAATGTTTATTTTTAACAAATGTAATGGAAATCCTTTTATACAAAATTGTAGGGTTACAAACTATATCAAGCACAAAAGATTTTAACGCTAGTGTAATCCATGTGGTGGATGCTTGTTTGAAGAAGGATTTTGGGTGATAAACCCTATGCAACGACATTCAAACCCTTACCCTAAAACTCACTTGGTTTCATTAGTTGATTGTTTTTGGAGGAGGAGTGGGTCGACAGACCCTCGGCCTTCTCGGGTCTCTACAATCGTTGTCATTCTGGTCTTGGTTGTGGCGTTAACAAGTTTGAAGCCCCGGTTTTTTGCCATAATTGTGAGATCAATGTTAAAAAGTGGTCACTTATTATTTTTCCGTGGTGTTATATACTTTAATGCTTTGATTCTTCACCAATGTTGCTTCTTCAAACTCCATGTTAAGACTGGTAAGTCATAGCAAATCCTTCATGCATTTCTCTTTCCATTTATTTATGAGTAAACTATTTATTAACAGTTTTAATCGGCTGTTTATTGGCTCGGTAAGTGACAAGTGCTTGGCATTGCATAGTTGAAAGTGAAGGAGATCCCTCTGAAGCTGAAGGGTATGAGAACGATAGGCTCGGTAAGCCTCAGTCCCAACCTTGGGGTACCCTTCGTCGTGATTGTGTTACGGTGATATCGGTGGTATTTGCAGTTTGTTGATACAATGTTTATATTACTGGTAGTAGTTCGTTGTTTTGTTTTGGAAGAGATATGGAAGCCACAAGGGCATCCTTAGTGATAACCCTTAGGGTTTCACAGGTGAGCTATGACTCTTGTAATAAAGAAATAAAAATGTTCCAAGGTGTTTTTTAAAATTTTTTGTTTTTAATACTGTAAATACTTTGTTAGAAAAAATCCTCGGCTTTTGCTCGGCCAAAGTAACTCTTTCGTGGATACGATTATGTTAGGCATTTTTGGTTTTAAGAGTTGAACCAAATGGTGACTGTGTTGGTTAAATTTTGGATAAAATGAAGAATATGTTTAGAATTCTTTTTTCTTTAAAAGGCAGAGCTTACACCCGTAGTGTAATTATCTATTTAGCATTTGTTTTTCCTTTGGTATTTTTGATTTCACAGTGGATTGGGCTTGGTAAATAATTTTCTTTTGTTATGACAATAAGTCTTTATAAATTAATCTTTGACCGTGAATTGGTTAAGCCATTGGCAAAATAGTTGTTTGGAATTCTATTTGTGCAAAGGGTACCGTAAAGATTAACTTAGGGTTTCGTTTTTAATAAGCAGATTTGGTATTTGAGTTATATGGTTAGCTTCTGATTTTTTTATAATTGTATAAGCAGTAGTTATATTTTGATAGTTTTCCTTTTAAAATGAAGAAGCTAGAATTTATCCTATTTCATAAGTAGGCTCTGTAATGGATACAAAAGTTTATATTTAAAAGAGTAGGTTTTAGAAGTACAGTTTTCAATGTTAATAATAGTATTATTGTTATACTGAAAGTTTACAGTTTTGTTTCCTAAGTACTTAAAGAACTATAATACCATAGTAATTATAATTTTCAGTCTATTGATTGTTCATCATGAACTTACAGTGTTAGATGATTTTAAAGAAACAATTGGAGGTTTAATTGTGCATTATTTACTATAATACATCTAGAATACTTGTTTATAATTTAGGTATTAAAATGAGAGTGTAAATAAATAGATTCTATTACAGTAATTAATATTATTATATTATACTACACATAGTTTAAATGATTGCGTGACAAAAGCTTACTATAATGAACTCTATGTAATAACCTAAGAGGTTTTTGTATACAATGTTAAGTTCTAGAAATTGATTATTATACTAAATTGCTTGGAAAAATAATAGTAAAAGCTTCCAATGTTAACACAGTTATTTGAATATATTGCTGGTAAACTTATCAGAAGAAAATATTGTTGATTTATTTCAATGGAAACTCTACAATTCGATAATAGTTCAGATTCATTTTATCCATGTATAATCATTCCTATCTACAACTAAACAATCCTTCTGTACTAGAGTACTTCATCGTAAGATGAGTGGAAAAATGCAGAAATGAAAATTTTACTCATCATTCAATCATTTCTAATCCTAGGTTCATTTATTCATATAATCATTTACAAGTAAACTTTCCTAATTAAATGCAAACTTAAGCATTTTACTAACAGATTCAAATTATCTAAGTACTAATAGAAAAACTAAACATGACTGCTTTCATTTCAGTAATTTTCTTGGACATAATTAAATAAGATAACATAATGGAACTTGGTAATTTGTAGAAGAGACAAACATCCGAAGGATCCCGTTCCACCCAACCTTTTCCTGAAGATAGTTAAATTGCTTGTCTTAGGACCCCCGAGCCTGTCCACTTGTTGATGTATTTGTAACTTCAGAATGCATTCACTTGTATATCTTATGTATTGTACCCTGATGTTTATTTCGGGAAGTGTCTGTAATGTATTTGAGTCATGTCATGCCCCGATGTTCCTATTAGGAGATTCAATAATGTAAACAAGTCATGTAAAGTCATTGTGGGTAACCCTCCTATTGATCAAGGGTTAAAGTCCCCATAGTTATGGGGCACTAGGGTTATTAGACTCTCTTAGAGAAGTTGGCCCTAGGTGAGTTAATGTAAGTAAGGTCATTAGTACCCCATTTGTGGTTACTCAAGCCTACATAATTGAGTTAGGATTACTCAAGCCTACATAACAGAGTTAAAGGTTAAGTGAACGAAAGAATATAAATAGAGAGTGAGAATCTCTATTTATTACACACTCACTCACTCACTGGGTTGCATGAGTGAGAGAGAAGAAGCTGGGATCAGAGAGAGAGACTACTGCCGTTGGGATATCATCTTTATGTTTTTGGGTTTTAATTTTGGTGCTGATTCTATCTCTGAGGATGTTACGGGGTTTTATCCTTTATGGTTTCCCCGAGGAAAATTCTTTGTGTCTCTTGTCTCTTGTATTTATTGTTGTGCATGTTATTCTCTCAGTTAAAGATCCTAATATAATGCTAGCTTGAATGATAACAATCTAAAATGGTATCAGAGCTAACCTGAGAAGAAGACATTGTGCAGCTGCAGAATCTAGGGCTTCTTACTTTTTGGGTCTTTCTCCACAATCCATAAGCAAAATTATGCTAGGTTGACTCTCCATTGAAAGGCACATCTTTCTGTTGAAGCGAAATTCGATTTCGAGCATTTTCAGTTTTTGGTGTGGGAAATTGGGGATTTTTACAGAAGAATATTTTTTGAGTGAGCTTGGCATAAGATTTCTCTCCTCATCAAAATCAAAGTTTAGAGACCTGGGTTGAGATTTTTGGTTGGGTGTAACTCCAAGAAATTCAAACCCTAGTTTGACCCCGAGCTAGAAAACCCTAAATACTAAAACTGATAAGTTTTGGTAAATTCACTATATCTCAGGATTGCAGAAGTATTAGGGGACAAAACTTTCACATGGAGAATATAAAATCCTAATGTACAATTTATCCAAGTTTCAACCTCAGATTCACTCTATTCTAGGAGATATGGTTCCTCCAAGTTAGGGTTCCAGCCTCTTCCAGGATTCATCCCTAAACAGGACACCTGGGGAGAATTGCTATATATCGGGATACCAAGGCCAAATGAAGTTTATTAAGATGTTACATAAAGTGCATGGAATTTAATTTATGTGGTAGAAGTTTCATACCTTGAAGATTAAATAGTGACACATGGCAGTCCATACAACTTCGCTATGCTGAACAGTCCTGAAACATGTCACCTTGGGAAAATGATCATATTTCCCAATTGATGAAACCAATTCTAATGAAAAATATGGTGTTGGAATAGGGAAAAGAGAGGATACCTTAGTGCTAAGTTTTAGACACATAGGAGTAGTAATTTCAGAGATACCGCAGAAACAGTATCAGGAATTTCTGCAGAAGAAATTGGTAAACTAGGGCTTCCTGTTCCGGGAGCTTCCCTCCAATGTTTTCAGAATATGAGTACATTGGAAAACTCACCTTGAATAGGTATATCTTTCTATCCAATTATATATGAAAGATTCAAAGTTTTTAAAATTAGGGTTTCTCTAACAAACCCTAGATCAGCCAGCTTCGAATTCAGAATGAACACCTCAAATTGGTAAGATCTAATCTTTTGCTATTTTCATTTGAGGTTCTCATTTCAAAGTGATATATCACATCAGCTTGATGAAAAGCTTGGTGAGGCTGACAACTTCCAAGCTTAGAAGTATAAGATGTCACTATTTCTTGAAGGAAATGAATTGGACACCTACATAAGTAGAGAGGTTCCAGTTCCAGAGGGAGATGAGGCTAAAAGCCTTACACAAGAAGCACTTGGTCAAGGCCAAGAAGATCATTGCTGATTCAATCACGGATCAAATTGTACCACAATTGTCTTCCCTAAATACACTAAAGATGTTTGATTCCTTGACCAAGCTATTTGAAGGGAAGAACATAAATCGAAATATGACTTTGAGAAAACAGTTGAAGAATGTAAAGATTCAGAATGCAGAGACCTTACAGTCATACTTTACGAGGGTCTCTCAAATCAAAGAACAACTTGTAGCAGTATAAGAAGAAGTGGAGAATGTAGAAGTGGTTATAGCCACGTTGAATGGCCTCCCAAGATCATGGGATTCATTCATGCGAGGAATGTGTTCCAGAAGGAAGTGATTACTTTTAGTAGACTCTGGGAAGAAGAAGAAGCTTGACTCATAATAAGAGAAGAGAAGATGGGAGCAACTAAAGATGAAGCTCTCACCATCCAAAGAAGATCCCTCAAGCGACGAGGAATATGAAAGAATCAAATCTTGAAGAAACTCTTATCCATCTTAGCATTTGGATAAGAAATGATGAATGAAGAAGATGATGAAGCTGAAGGCTCAAGGAGGAGTATACCCACAAAAAAAATAAAGATAAGTATTCGATTTTCATTTCATGTGTTGGACCAGGATCTCGCAGCTACAGAAGAAGCTGCTAGTTTAGCAGAGAGATAAGTTTTGGCGGAAAGAATATACGATAGAGCTACGACGCCGTAGCACGTTTCCAGCTGCAGAGCAGAGCCGGAAACCATGACTTTTAAGATAGAGAAGTCAAGAAAGGCAACGGTACCTGAGCGGCCGAGAAGAGAGAGCTCAACCACTGCATTGAAGGCAGCGGCGGAAGACAAGAGGGCTCAGCGACCCTCATAAAGGAGAAGGAGCAACGAGGCTGAAGCATTGAAGATGAAGGACAGAAAAGCGAAGCAGTGCACAGTACCCATGATCAGTGCCAGGAAGCATGGAAGACTGCAGAGAGCTATGGTGTGACGAAAAGAAGCTACCTCAAGTACATATATGGCTGACTGTCACTAGTTAGGGTTTTGGGTTACTGTTGGGACAGGCCCATAGTGTTGTAATGGCGAGACCTTCGGGCTGCCTATAAAGGGATATATTTTGTATTGTAAAAGGGTTGGTCAGTTGGTTGGTTCGTTCAGTTGTTAGTTGTCTTTTTGTAGATTATTAGACTGTTGTAAAAGCATGGCTCTGGTTCTGTTATTAGCGGTAGCAATCTTACTGTAACAAGTAGCTGGCTTATAGAGCATGCATGTAACGATCCGCAGGGATCGATAGAGAGGGAAGAGTATATTGTAGGAGAGAAATATAGAGAAGATCAGAGATCTAAGAGAGAGGATCTTGAACTGCATATGCGGTGCAGGAGAACTGTGTTTACCTTCCCCTGAGCTATAATAAAAACACAGTTTTGTGGACGTAACTTCCATCCTGGAGGTGAACCATGTTAAAACCAAGTGTTATGTGATTGGTTTATGTGTTATGTTTACTTATGCAGTTCTCAGTCATTTCATGGACTTTGTTTACAGTTTAATGAATGAATGTGTTAATAAGTTCATAGTAATATAGAAGGATAAACATAAGTCGAAGTCTTTGGCATCTTGTATGTGGTTCATTTATGCTTTGCGTGAAACGGTCACTAGTTGCAGTATTGAATAGCCTTGTATGTTAAGTCTTGCACATCAACACGAGCAACACTAAGTGTGCTAAACCGCGGAGGTAGGATATCACAGAGAGGTGATATCGCACCGGTAGAGGAGCTACGGTGCACGATACCGCAGGTTGAGGACTTAGAGTTGGGCAGGAGCTACGTGTCGCACGGTGCGCAGCGACGCGGTAAGGATGGAGATATCGCGAGTCAGGGAAAGTGCGCAACGTAGAAAAGGACCGCACGACGGTATTAGGGAATACCTCACGGCTAGAAGAGCTGCGAGACGAGGAGATCGCGCGATGCAAGCAGAAGATTGCGCGACGCGTAGAGGAAGAGACCTCGTGGCTAGGGGAGCTGCGAGTCACAAGTAGGATTGCCACGGAACCTGGTCCAAGACACTTGAGTCCTTGGCCAACCCATTAGAATCACTTCGGGTGATACTTTAGGACGCTTTGTGTTCTATCACCGAAATGGCCAGTGAGCTAGGGGTGTTGTTGGTTGATTATAGTAAGCCCGAGTCTGCCCAGACGACCAACAAATGGTTCCATTGCCGAGGAAGTCGTAGGACTTCGAGACAGGTTGCAGAGGACTTCGCAGGAAGCCAAGGGAAATCTACAGCAGGAGAAGCCCGCTGGAAGTGGCTCGAGGACGAGCCACAAGTAAGTGTTAGGGGACTGTTGGAGCAAGATCCCGTAGCTACAGAAGAAGCTGCTAGTTTAGCGGAGAGATAAGTTTTGGCAGAAAGAAGATAAGACAAAGCTATGACGCCATAGCACGTTTCCAGCTGCAGACCAGAACCAGAAACCATGACTTTTAAGATAGAGAAGTCAATAAAGGCAACGGTACCTGAGCAGCCGAGAAGAGAGAGCTCAACCACTGCAATGAAGGCAGCGGCGGAAGACAAGAGGGATCAATGACCCTCATAAAGGAGAAGGAGCAACGAGGCTGAAGCATTGAAGAAGAAGGACAGAAAAGCGAAGCAGTGCACAGTACCCATGATCAGTGCCAGGAAGCATGGAAGACTACAAAGAGCTGTGGTGTGACAGAAAGCGGCTACCTCAAGTACATATATGGCTGACTGTCACTAGTTAGGGTTTTGGGTTACTGTTGGGACAGGCCCACAGTGTTGTAATGGCGAGACCTTCGGGCTACCTATAAAGGGATATATTTTGTATTGTAAAAGGGTTGGTCAGTTGGTTGGTTCGTTCAGTTGTTAGTTGTCTTTTTGTAGATTATTAGACTGTTGTAAAATCATGGCTCTGGTTCTGTTATTAGCGGTAGCAATCTTACTGTAACCAGTAACTGGATTATAGAGCATGCATGTAACGATCCGCAGGGATCGACAGAGAGGGAAGAGTATATTGTAGGAGAGCAATATAGAGAAGATCAGAGATATAAGAGAGAGGATCTTGAGCTGCATATGCGGTGCAGCAGAACTGTGTTTACCTTCCCCTGAGCTATAATAAAAACACAGTTCCGTGGACGTAACTTCCATCCTGGAGGTGAACCACGTTAAAACCAAGTGTTATGTGATTGGTTTATGTGTTATGTTTACTTATGCAGTTCTCAGTCATTTCATGGACTTTGTTTACAGTTTAATGAATGAATGTGTTAATCAGTTCATAGTAATATAGAAGGATAAACATAAGTCGAGGTCTTTAGCATGTTGTATGTGGTTCATTTATGCTTTGCGTGAAACAGTCACTAGTTGCAGTATTGAATAGCCTTGTATGTTAAGTCTTGCACGTCGACATGAGCAACGCTAAGTGCGCTAAACCGCGGAGGTAGGATATCACAGAGAGGTGATACCGCACCGGAAGAGGAACTGCGGTGCGCGATACCGCAGGTTGAGGACTTAGAGTTGGGTAGGATTTGCGTGTCGCACGATGCGCGGCGACGCGGTAAGGCTGGAGATATCGCGAGTCAGGGAAAGTGTGAGATGTAGAAAAGGACCGCACGATGGTATTAGGGAATATCTCGCAGCTAGAAGAGCTGCAAGACGAGGAGATTGTGTGATGTGAGCAGAAGACCACGCGACGCGCAGGGAAAGAGACCTCGCAGCTAGGGGAGCTGCGAGTCACAAGTAGGATTGCCACGGAACCTGGTCCAAGACACTTGAGTCCTTGGCCAACCCATTAGAATCACTTCGGGTGAGACTTCAGGCCGCTTTGCGGTCTGTCGCCGAAAGGGCCAGTGAGCTAGGGGTGTTGTTGGTTGATTATAGTAAACCCGGGTCTGCCCAGACGACCAACATCATGATATTGTTTTGTTATGCATTTGTTTATATTTAGTTGATGTATTATGCATGATAGAATGTTTGCATTAATGAAAGTATACTACTAATATGCATGTAATGGGTAATTAGCTCATGGTGCTATACAACTCTCCATTGCTACTTATCTAGAATGAAACCTCTTTGCTAACATATTGGATTAGTGCACAATCTCAATGTTGTCCTGGTAGAGATGGAAGGCATCTATAAAGTTTCCATGAGATATGGATGGCAGTTGTATTGGCTAAAATAGTTGCATGATCATATATTTATGCATAAGAATTTTCCATTATGAATATGCCTTATGAAATGTTTCTAACCATACAAATCCATTTGACTTATAGGAAAGATCGCATACATAATCGCCTACAAGCAAATATGGATGAGACTTGTTCCGAAGAAAAAGTGATGACAGTTCAAGATGAAGAATAATATGACGAATGCAGTTACATCATTGATGCAGAACCTTCCAGCCATGAAGAAGTAACCAAGAAGAAAGGGAAGACCAGTTCAAGAAGAATGATGTCTAGGATGCAGTATCGATACATGAAGGGAAGTTCGTAGTTATACCATGCAGTAGATGGAAACATCGTGGGATACAAGGCAATATTCGTAGCGCAGGGCTTCTCATGAAAAGAAGGCATAGACTACGAAGAGACATTTGCAGCCAGTGGGAGTTGAGACACATGATAGGCAGAATCATGTGTGCAAATGAAAGAAGGCCTTGTACGAGCTCAGAAGACACCCATGGGCTAACACATACATGAGGAGCTTGATGAAGATATGAACCTTTGCTAAAAGGTTGAAGATGAAAGTCTATAGAGGATGAGAAGCTCATAGATGGGTGCAAGAAGAACTTTTGAAAATTTTCAAGATAGGGGATCTTAGTATCTAGTGATCCTAGATGGATACATAGAATATTAGTAGCAGAGGAAGCTACTCGTCACTCCAGTACAAAATGTTTCAGTGCATAGAGTATGGAAGAGAGAGGGAGAATGATGCTCTGCTTCAGAGGGAGTGACTACAGAAGATCCTGAGGTTCGACATGGTACAACAGGATGGCCAACTTGCTGATGATTCTAGGCTTTACTGAGAGTAAAGAGGATTCCAACCTTTTCTTCAAGGTTGAAGGTGGAATACCAGTGATGCTCCTATTATATGTCGATGACTTATTCCTAACAGAAAAGATGAACTCATTAAAATTGCAAGAAGGAGACTTGCTGCTGAGTTCAAGATGAAAGAACTGGATATGATGCACTATTTTCTAGGCATGGAGGTGTGGCAGAATGCAGATGGAATTTTCGTGGGACAAGGGAAGTATGTGGTAGAGATCCTGAAGAGATTCATGATGATGGATTACAAGGCCATGACCACACCTATGGAATCGAAACTAAAGCTATTGAGTGATGCTTCATTAGAATTGGTTGATGCTATGATGTATTGTCAGATGATTGGTTCCTTGATGTGCCTGACAAATACAAGACCATATATTTGCTTTACTGTGAACACCTTGAGCCAGTTCCTGATAGATCCAATACATGTTCACTTGATTGCTACAAAGCATATTTTGAGGTACCTGAGGGGTACAGTTGATTATGGGCTCAATTATGAGGTGAATCATAAGATTAACCTGGAAGGTTATGTTGATTCAGATTGGGTAGGTAGTGCCATCGATAGGAAGAGCACTTCATGGTGATACTTTACTATGGGATGAGGTGTGATCTCTTGGTTTAGCAGGAAACAATCTTGTGTGGCACTAAGTATAGCTGAGGTAGAGTATGTCGCATCTTGTTCAACTAGTTGTGAGGCAATATGGCTAAGGAAGCTACTGTCTGATTTTTGATCTCTAGTTGGATGCTACTTGTATATATTATGACAACCAGAGTTGTGTGAAGTTGTCTGAGAACCCAGTGTTCCATGACAAGTTGAAACATATCGAGATCAAATATCACTATATCAGGGATATGGTGCAGAGGGGAGTAGTGAAGCTCCAGTATGTTGTGACGGATGAACAGATAGCTGATGTGTTGACTAAGCCATTGGCCAAAGTGAATTTTGAGTACTTCAGGGAGAAGCTTGGTGTTCTCCAGATCGAGGTTCCCTCCAAAGGGAAGTGATGAGTTAGTGAGCCATTCTAACATGGTGAGAGGATTGGTTCCTTTGATGGTCAGATGTAAGGGCTGATTCATTCTGTCATGGTGAGAGGATTGGTTCCCTCCATGGTAAGATGTGAGTGCTGATCCATTCTGATGTGACTATAGGATTGGTTCCTACATGATCAGATATAAGTGTTGAATGCCATTATCTGAATGGAGGAACTTGGTTAGTTACCAGGAATACTCAGCCTAGAGTTAAGGGCCATTTTGATATGACTGTGGGATGTGTTCTCACATGATCAGATATAAGTGTAGGTCCATTCTAATGTGATTGAGGGATGTGTTTCCACATGATTAGATATAAGTGCTGAAGGCCATTCTCTGGGAGAATGGAGGCACCTGGTTAGTTACCAGGAATCCTCAGCCTAGGGATGAGAGCCATTTTGATGTGACTGTGGGATTGATTCCCACATGATCAGTTGTAAGTGCTGAGCCTTTCCATAGATGATAGTAGGTGTGTCCTATCATGCTGGTGGTTGTGAGTACTGTGCCTTTTCACAGATGGTAGTAGGTGTGTCCTACCATGTTGGTGATTGTAAGTGCCGTGCCTTTCCACAGATGATAGTAGGTGTGTCCTATCATGTTGGTGGTTGTAATTGCTGAGCCTTTCCACAGATTATAGTAGGTGTGTCCTATCATGCCAGTGGTTGTGAGTGCTATGCCTTTTCATAGATGGTAGTAGGTGTGTCCTACCATGCTGGTGATTGTAAGTTTTGTTCCTTTTTACAGATGATAGCAGGCGTGTCCTATCATGCTAGAGAATGTAATTGCTGGGCCTTTCTGACATGGTTCTTGGATGTGTTCCTCCCATGGTCAGATGTGAGTGTTGGGCATTCCTTTCTGACATGGTGTTGGATGTGTTCCTCTCATGGTCGGATGTAAGTGCTGGGCATGCCATTATGACTTAGGGTCACATATAAGTGTTGAAGAAGACCTACATGGAGGCTAGGCCTACAACCATCATGAAAAACGGTTGGCTCTATAGAACTTCCTATGATGAGAAGAATCAAGAGATAGCACCAGTGATGATGATCCAAATCGAGTGATGATCCATATCCAATGATGATCCAGATCTAGTGATGATGATCCAGCAGTGATGATCTAGATCGAGTGATGATCCAGATCCAGTGATGATGATTCAACAGTGATGATCCATATCCAATGATGATGATCCAGATTGAGTGATGATCCAGATCCAGTGATCATGATCCAGATCGAGTAATAATCCAGATCCAATGATGATGATCTAGATCGAGTGATGATCCATATCTAGATGAAGATGACTTGAAGATGAATATGACAAGAACTCAATGATGATCCAGATGATACAGAGAAGAAGACTTGTGCTGATCAATTGTGTCGAGAGAATACCTTCCTAGTTAAGAGGGAGTGTTGATGTATTTGTAACTTCAGAATGTATTCACTCGTATATCTTATGTATTGTACCCCGATGTTTATTTTAGAAAGTGTCTCTAATGTATTTGAGTCATGTCATGCCTCGATGTTCCTATCAGAAGATTCAATAATGTAAACAAGTCATGTAAAGTCATTGTGGGTAACCCTCCTATTGATCAAGGGTTAAAGTCCC
Source organism: Pseudotsuga menziesii (assembly GCA_001517045.1). Lineage (NCBI taxonomy): Eukaryota > Viridiplantae > Streptophyta > Pinopsida > Pinales > Pinaceae > Pseudotsuga > Pseudotsuga menziesii. The sequence continues at coordinate 29,977 of LPNX010875258.1, read as the reverse complement.
CATAGTTGTGGGGCACTAGGGTTATTAGACTCTCCTAGAGAATTTGGCCCTAAGTGAGTTAATGTAAGTTGGGTCATTAGTACCCCAGTTATGGTTACTTGAGCCTACATAACTGAGTTAGGATTACTCGTGCCTACATAACATAGTTAAAGGTTAAGTGGACGAAAGAATATAAATAGAGAGTGATACTATCTAATTATTACACACACACTCACTCACTAGGGTGCATGAGTGAGAAGGAAGAAGCTGGGATTAGAGAGAGAGACTACTATTGTCAGGAGATCATCTTTATGTTTTCAGGTTTTACTTTTGGTGCTGATTCTATCTCTGAGGAAGTTGTGGGGTTTTCTCCTTTATGCTTTCCTCGAGGAAAATTCTTTATGTCTCTTGTCTCTTGTGTTTATTGTTGTGCATGCTATTCTCTCAGTTAAAGATCCTAATATGATGCTAGCTTGAATGATAAAAATATAACACCACTCATCCACCAGGATGAAATCACTATGTGAAGAAATGGGATTAAATATCCCTGCAACTCAACAATAATACTTAACAACAGTACTTCTATCCTTGGCAGTATAGAACTCAGATATGTGGCTGCACTAGTTCTGAAAGCAGTCTTAATCACTCAATCCACTTCTTCTTTTCCCCTCATCGAATCTCTTGTGCTCCTTTCTCAACTTCAGAAATTTCATAAGGTAAAGAAAAGAACAGCCTCCAGCTAAATTCGATGGATAGATATATGCATGCCTAGGTATTTTTGGTCAGTTTTTCAATTAATGAGCCACCTGCTCTGTTCCACTTTCTTGGGGAACATGAACACAAAATTAGGGAAGTTTCCCCCTGCAACAGCTAGAAGTGGTTGAGGATGCTACCATGTGTTAGTTTGCTCTCACCCCAATCTATTCCTCCTAGTGGGTCAGTGGACACTCATTCAACAATCTGCTTAAGGTATTTGTCTCATCTTTTATTTATTAAATAATAAAATATTCAACATAATCAATTACAATCATCCTTGACCCCACTTGGTCAATAGTCATAAAATTTACAATAAAAGTAAAAGATAATTTTTTTTTAAACATAAAATGTTATTGAAATTGGGCTACATGACATACACCCCCCCTTAAGTCTAACGTCGTCCTCGATGTTTCTTTATTCATCATCCTCAGAGCTTCCCTAAAACAAAATTGGATATGTTGCTCGCATATGACTCTCCAATTCCCAGGTTGCTTCTTTTGGAATAAGGTTCTTCCATTGCACCTTCACTTGTCCAATGGTGCGATTCCAAAGCAAGATCTCCCTCTTGTCGAGGATACAGTCCGGTTCCACTTGAAAATCTCCTTCAGGCTCCACCTGCACATCATTCCAATTTATCACATGAGTAGCATCATGTACATATCTTTTTAAAATAGAAATATGAAAAACATTATGAAATTTAAGATTCGGTGGTAAGGCCAATTGGTATGCCACCGGTCCCACTCTGGAAAGTATTTCAAAATGCTCACAGTACTTGGGAGCTAGCTTAGCACAAATTCCTAATTTTCAGGAGCTCTTTTTAGGTTTTAGCTTAATGAAAACATGTTTTCCCACCTGGAACTCTTTCTGATTTCGTTTAAGATCCGCTTGACTCTTTTGTCTGTCTTGTGCAACCTTTAAATTACCTTGTACCTGCTTCACAGTTAATTCCATTTCCTTTAATAACTCAGGTCCTAGTATTAACCTGTCAATGGGGTTACTCCATGAGATGGGAGTATTGCATTTTTTGTCATACAGAATTTCAAATGGGCTGAATTTTGATGAAGCTTGGTAGTGGTTGTTGTATGCAAACTCAACCAAGTGTAAGTAGTCCTCCCATTTACTTGGTTGTTCTCTAACGTACATCCTTAACATATCTTCCAATATCTGATTTACCCTTTCTGTCTATCCATCCATTTTTGGATGAAAAGATGTACTGGAATTTAAAGTAGTATTTAGACCTTTAAATAAAGATTTCCATAAATTTCCCGTATGAGTGGTCTTTACTGGTATAAAATGGGCTACCTTACTGAGTTTTTCAACAACTACAATTATCGAATCATTTTGGTTCTGATTTTTATGCAAACCTGTAATGAAATCAATGCTGATTATTTCCCATTTCCATCTAGGAATTGGTAACGAATGTAATAAACTGGCTGGATGCTGATGTTCAGTATTAACTAGTTGACATTCAAAACATCTAGCAATATATTCTGTGAACTCATTCTTCATATTCGACCAGAAGTAATCTTTCCGTAACATAGTTGTTGTCTTTCGATAGCCAGGGTGTCCAGAATAATTACTCTTATGTATTTAATTTAAAATTAGAAACTTATATTTAGGTACGTTAGGTATATAAAATCTATTTTTATAAAGTATTAACCCATTTTCATTTAGACTATAACCTATTTTTAAACTTTCAGTTCCATTTTCTGCCACTTAAGCTTGCAATTTTCGGTAATTTTCATCTAGTTTTACTCCTTCTTCGAGATGATCTTCTAAATCTATTTTATAAGTATTGATTGCTGCCATAAAATTTAATCTTGCATTTCTGCTCAAAGCATCAGCTAATTTATTTTCCTTCCCCTTGATATGTTGGATCTCAAAATCATATTCGCTAAGGAAAGCTAGCCACCTAGATTTCCTTGCATTTAAATTTGGTTGATCCAACATATACTTTAAACCCTTATTATCCGTCATTAAAACAAATTTTCTCCCGATCAAGTGATGACGCCACATCTTTAAAGCATGGATCATGGCAGCCAATTCTAGATCATAAGTAGCGTAATTTTTCTTATGAATTTTAAGTTTCCTGGACTTGTACGCTATTACGTGTCCTTGAGTTAAGACCCCACCAAGGCCATTGTTGCATGCATTAGTGAATACAACGAAATCCTTGTTAGGATTTGCAATTCTTAAAATGGGTGCAATAGTTAATAATCCTTTTAATTTCTTAAAACTCTCTTCACATTTTGATCCCATTCAAACATATTTCCTTTCTTTTGTAGAGAAGTTATGGGATTCACGATCCTTGAAAATCCCTCAATAAACCTTTGATAATACCCGGTGATCCCCATGAATGACTGTACGAGAAATTACAGATAGCTGATATTCCTTCCCACAACACATGAACGATTAAAGATATGTAGACAATCAGATAGCCAATTGTTTATGAACAACATGCATTACTCATGGTGGTAATTTCACAGAAATAAACCAGAAATCATTCAAACAAGAACATAGGCTCTAAGAGTTAGAACGATCTCACAGTCAATGGACAAAAGCTGGAAAAACAAAATAGTTCATATTTCACCAATCCATAGTATAGCATTTGAACGTCCCACCAAACTTTCTCTGACAGGAAAACAATAATTCTTTATTGCAAAAAAAAGTAGTTCTTCTTACAATATCTCTTTACATGTCTAACTAGGAAAAAGCCCCCTCTTCTTCTAAGTCCTCTATACTTATACAAAAAAGAAGAATAATGTTGGGCTGCCCACAAATAACCTTTGGGCTTCCCCAACTATTCACATCCCAAAATTTCATTTTCATAAAGTGTTTACAAAATCGTTACATATCACACAAGTGAATGATCATTCACGCGGAGGGCCCCACTTGAGTATTCAGAAATTTCTTCCACACCAAAGCCTCAGAGGCAATGCCTTCAAACGCACAAGGTTCCAAAAATTGAATGTTTATCTCGAACTTCATAGCTTGGTTCTTGATGGCCTCAATTTTGGTTGCACTCAAACGAAGCTGATCCTCCAATAGCTGCACACTGATGGTGGAATGATCTACTTCACTCCTTAAGATTTGGTCGTCGAGGGCCTTAATGTCCTGTGTTTTTGCTTCCTCCTCTTGATACCTCTTCTATAAAATATCCAAAAATGAGTTGTGATCTAGAAAAACATCTAGCCTCTGTTCAGCTTCTACTTGGCACCGGTTATAGGTAATCAGGAGCCTTCTGAAGAATTCTGTGCATGCTCCTTTCATCTTTCTAACAGCCTTTTTGAAACCCTCTGCTGTGTTTATAGCAAACTCTAATAAGTCATAATCCTGCTTAAGGGCCTGTCGATCTTTCGAGGGCAGATCTGCAAGAGTTTCTTCATTATTTTCTAGCCTTGCCATTCTTGCTGTCAGGACTTCCAGGACGTCCTGCGATCTATCAACAAAATAAGAGGAAGTCTCCAGAATTTCCTCTAATCGGCCATCTATTTGCAAAAATTTGCATCTCTCTTCTTCTATGGCAGTCTGTAGTTGAAGCATCTTGGCCTTTTGTGCCAGCTCATGTTCCTTGAAAGGTTGGAGGTCAACCTACTGCTCTTTTGCTTCTTCTAAAGCAGTTATTAGAGAAGAAATCTGCACTTGAAGTTTCATCTCTTGCTCTTGAGCTTTCTTCTCATTTGCCTCCAAGGTGGTCTTTTGCAGCTCTAAGTATTCTCTATTTCCCAACAGTTGTTCCTTCTCAACCCTTAGCTCCTGATACTCTTGCTGCACTCTCTCTAGACACTCTTGTGTAGTTTCCATAGACCTTTTTTCTGCTTGGAGAACCTGCAGTTCATCCTTTGATGACCTCATCTCTTTTTGCATTTCCTTATATTTTCTCTTCAGCTTACTGTTTTCTTCTCTCTCCTTTCTTAATGTGTCTTTCAGCTGAGAAGAAGACTTCCTAGATTGCTCCAGATCTGTCATTATTTTGTCCACATTATCCTCAGAAGCGTGGATCAATGCAGCTCCTGCTCTAATGGTGAGTCTGGGATCTCGGTCTATCCCATATACAACGGTTGTATCCATTATCATCTTCTCGGACAGACCTCCTGTTTCGACCTTTTTCAGTTCTCTTCACTATCCTCTTTCTTTCCTTGTCATAGAAGACAGTATTAAAATCAGGCATTTCTTCCCCTACCTTCTATACAAAAGGGACCAGTTTAAGTGTGGGGACCATAGAATGTTCACCTGTGCTGACAACAGGTACTTCTAGGTCCTGAACATCTGGGTTCTCCACGTCTTGGGTATGAGTGTCAGTTGTATCAGAGGCTGCCTATTCTATAGTTGTCTAGGTCAGCTTCAGATTCTCTACGTCTTGTTTCTGAAGCTCTTCATCAAGCTTTATTTTCCTTTCTTCTTCTTCAAGTCTGGCCTCTTCCTCTGCTTTTCTAGTTGCCTCTTGTGCAGCTTTTCTTTTCTCTCCTTCTTCTCCTTTCAGCCACCCTTTAGCTTCTTGGGACAACCTTTGGGATTCTTCGCTTCTTTCCCTGGCTTCTTCATTAGCCTTTTCTTATTCATCTTGCCCCTTTCCGCCCTTCGTATTGATCTTCTTTTTAAATCTTCTCCTCAAGGCTGTCAAGTTCCATGCACTGTGGAAGATGGATTCTTCTCTGTCCCAATGGTGAGTGTATTCGAAATGGACGTTGTTCTTTTTGCAGTGTTCAGCCACTTTGTTGTGAGAGTCATTCCTGTGGAAGGGCATTTCACCAAAATGAAACTTTTTTAACCCTTTCACGAACTCATCTGCCTTCTTTACTCTAGTAAACTTATAGCTCCCTAACTTGAAAGGCAAAGGGGGATAAACAGTCTTCTTATGTTCAAACAAAAAAATTCCAATGCCATCCATGAATACTTGCCTAACAGTTATGAATGATGTAGTCTGTGGCATATTTGGGCAGTAGGGAGGGTGCTCTGGAGCCTCCAAACATTCTGAAGTAGATCCCATCCTCAGTCAGAAAATAATCTGCATATTCTTCGATTACCTGCAATGCCTCTTCCGACATGCAGTGACATTCTTTCAGGAAAATGAGAGTATACAAAGGCATGATGAAATGTTCACAGACCTCTCGGTAATGACTATGGTATTTGTGCGCCCATAGTGGCTTGTATGCAGAGTAAACGGGCATCCTCTCCCTGTCCCAGATGCACCTTAGGCCGAGGAAAGGTTGATTGCATAGTATACAATCAACGAGTATGGAACTCATGTAAAATTCAGACCTCTTTTGGGACACCCCTCCCAAAGCTGAGGCCATGCAGGCTGAAAGACTATTTGACACTATGTTGGCCCAGTTGAAAATGGTCCCCTGGGTTGCAACATAAAAAATAATTGGCATCCATTCTAATTTGAAGCTCCTGCCATGAGCCCTTCCAAAAATCCTATTGAGCATTAAGGCAATGAACCTGTACGGGGCCCTTAAGCTCGTTGTGTCATATTCTCCCGTCGGCCTGGTTCTGAAATTTCTTCCAGGCAACAGCATTCTTTTGAGAGTCTCAACAAGGTCCATTATGATGTTTTTTAACCAATCGTCAGACAAAAATATTTGTGCTTCTGGTAGGTGGTAGGCCAGGGCTACATATCCTGGGCTATAGGCAGCATAGCCTTTCTTGTTAACATTCTCCAGGATCATAGTGGTTACATTTGCCCGGGGCAGAATCCAACCAATCACTTCAGAGCATGGGAAGAGCTCTGGTCTTGTGGAAATATTCATCAATGAAGATCTCTCTATATTTGCGTATATGCTTTCTTCCTCCAAGCCCATATCAGGCACCTCTCGGCGCATGATCAACATGTCTATCTCTTCCCATTGGTACTCAGGCTCTACACCAGATATGCACTTGGTGTCCTCATAGATGTATTTGGTTTTGGTGATAACTTCCACGTCGAGCTCCTCCTCTACCATGGGGGCCTTCTTCTTTTGCCTCTTCGACATTTTGAGTTTGAAATATTCCTGTCATATATGAAATTATAAACATTAAGCCATTTCCGGATAAGTTGCGAACATTGAGACAACAATGTGTAGTGTTTCACTTCATCTATGTTTAACGTGATGAAAATTTGTTAAATGAAGCAAGTATGTGCAAGTTAACAATTCTGTCTACTACCACAACAGTTCTATCAACAAATCTCGAGCGGGAAACCTATCTACATTAAAATGAAGAAAACTCAGGGTCTCTGTGGGAGCCATGATCATCGCGCTGCATGGAAAGACAGGGGAACTGATTCAAGATTTTCTATGGTGTGCTTCTCCCGAAAAAAACTGTTTGCACAATCTATGGTCAATATAACTCTGTGCGGTGGTACATAACCCCTAACCGGCTCGAGTTCCAAGCTGGTCGTGAATCAGGACACTTGAAATAGTGCGGCTGTGGTTGAAGGATAAGGGCAACATGAAGAGGGGGCAACCAGTCTAACATTAGAGGGAAGCCATGAATGACCCTTCCCAAACAACCTATCATGATATGGGACAGATTGGTGCAGACAGCGTAACGACTGTCTGCACCAATCTCCCCAACCACTAAGCGTAGGGCCAAAAACATACAGCCGCGGAGTAAAACACCCTATGGGCAACAATACTCACCACCGATAGCTACGCTACAAGCCCCCATTATATACATATGTGAATGATGGGGCCAAGGGAAAATGGTCGTAGAAAACCTAACTGTAGAAACATCAACGAATGCTTCGAACGGAACGAGATAAGCAAATAAGAGCCTACCTAGCACCTCGGCGTGTATGGCGGGAGAAAACTACTAAGCTTCCATGGTTGAGCCACCTGGAACGAGGGTACATCGACAGCGGGGGTCTGATCGATCTCGAGCGGAATGACAATGCACGAAAACGACAGTGAGCAACAATCCAAATGGAAATAGAATAATAAACCCGAACCCATATATAGTCAACCATAAGAGGTGGGGAAATATCGGATGGCGGAACTCTAAAGATCGGAGGTCGCAAGAATAATTCTTTCCGCAACGTCGGGTGGCAAAACCACTAAGCTATCCGTGGGGATAACTGGGAGAGAATAATAACACGTTGGAGCTTACGAGATTAAACATCAGAGCGATAGCGGAACCAGGAGCCGCAACGACGGGAATATAAAGGACATCATGCCCTGCCATGTAAGGTCTGAATCGAAAGAGAAAACTAAAAGATCGAAAAGGTAGTTCCTTCTGCGGCCGCAACGACGGAAACCCAAAACCCAAGGATCGACAAAACAACAAAGCGGAGCTTGAAAGTTCAATACAATAATCAGGGGGCTTTGTAGTTTTCCTTCCGCAACTGCGGAGAAAGTAGTAATAAAACGTTCCGATGTGAAAACCAAAAGTTAGCCGATTGAGACAAATGCGTCGGAGACAAATATCGAAGCTAGAGCTTATTATTTCTCCGCAATGGCGGGAGCACAAGCAAAGAATATTCCAATTCAAACACTTGAAAAACGCACTCAAAGGCAAAAAAAAAAATGGATCATTTCAGGCATTAGAAATAGTCTTTTTGAAAAGTCATTAAATCAAATCAAAGAAGTAAATCAAGCTAATATAAGCAAAAGGAGGGTCCCGAATTTTTTTTTGAATTTTGGGAAAATGTTGCAGCTGCAAAAATTGGCGACTACTTGGTGAACCCCAGATTTCTGACTTAACTCCTTCCCAGTAAAATACTGTCTAGCTCAAAATTGAAATATTCTAGATGCTTGTATTCCTAAGATGGGAAACCCATGCATTTAAATCATTTAGAAGCAGTCCATTCTTAGGGAAATGGTAACATCATAAATATTTGCAAGTCTGAGTAACTCTTTTGAGGCCTAATAAGTGAGATTTATTTTACCCGTCCTTAGGTAGTTTCCAGCTTGGACACCACATGATTGTAACATATAGTAAACAACACTATCCCTTTGTTCCTCATTCCCATGCCAACTGCACTTTTTGTGCCATTTAAACTTTAGTTCTTTTGAGTCCTCCATCTTCCTTTCTTTCTGAATTTTATTCAGGCTCCTCTATCCATAGTGTCCTTTTGTGTGAGAGAAGAATTTACTTTTCATCTCATGGACGGAGAGGAACTTTTGGCAATTTGCAATTCATGCTTTTGATACTTTGCTTTGATATGTATTGTTTCTTGTAAGGAGTTTTGAATCTTGATAGCTTTTAGCTTTTCTGAAATCATGGCATGGGATCATTTATATATGATATACTATTTACCTTGCTTCCTTTCCGTGGGTCCTTTGCTGTCACTCCCTTGGACATTTTAGATGCGAAATGGATGGAGCCTTGAAATAGTATTCTAGACCTCTTAATTCTGAGTTATTTACAGGGTTTAAGTAGGACTTCAATGAATGCATGTCCAATCAGGAACACTGCTACTAGAAGACATTCTATGTTTTAAAAGCACAGTCTTTTGTTCAAGATTTCAGTTAATTAAGAACCCTGACGTTTCCCTTGCAACCAAAAGTTTGCCTCTTTATTCCAAACCAAAAGAACTAATAACAAATCATTAAAACAAGAGAAAACAACATCAAATCAATAAACAAAAAGAAAACAACATTAAAGAAAACAACATCCATTTATTTATGTACAAAGCAAAAGAAAAGAAAATGTGTGCCCGCCCTAAAAAAAATTCTTCAATCCAACGAGTTAAAGGGCTAGGTTGTAGTGTAGGCCAAAAACCTATCCATGGTCTAAGTGTACCATTTTTGAATTTGAAACCATGTCTACTAGTCTACAGTCATCCTTTTCAGCCTAAGGAAGTTGAAGGAGCTCAGGCTAGGTGTCAATCATAGAACTGGCCTTTCTTGACGCATGATATCTTAGTTTGAGATCGGTTAGATAATTTCCCAGGACATAATTAGCAGATTCATTACCTTCTCCCAGCTTAGTGATAGTATGCTTCATGTAAGGTTCTCTCAAAATTTTAATCTGATTTGGGGTACCCTTAAGAGGTAATCATAAATGAGACCAGTCTGAAGCAAAATAACCCTTTAACCTGGCAGACCAATATTAGTTAAGAATAAGCCCGTATCCATCCGGTACGTCAGCCACCATAATGTCAATAAATTGACATATCTTGTTATTCGTAGATAAGCGTATGAGAACATTCTTCATTTCTCCCACTACCTTGATACTTGTTCTATCTAATTGCACTACTTCCCAGGCTGTGGGCTCTGGCTGCCCATTAATCTTTTTGCAAAATTCAAGTGGCATAACATTTACCGATGACCCAGAATATACCAAACAATTATGCACATTATGATCCAGCATTTCTAGAGTCAAGAGAAAAGTCGGGGTTTTAGCCTTTTCTTCCCAAGTGCCTTCTTCTCCCAGCTGATTTTATATGGGTACATCCTCTTTAACCTCCTTAATTTCTTCAGTGTTTCCTTCATTAACATCTAGCTGTTTTTCCACAAGTTTGACAGGCTCACTGATTGTCTCTATTTCCTGGTTGACAGTAGTGACTTCAGGTGTTTTATCTTCAACATTAGCATCTTCCTGTCTCTTGACATTCTCTTGCAATTTTTTAATCTTTGAAATTATTGCATTGTCTTTAATTGTTATGTCCGTATCTTTTGTTGACGTTGGTGTGTATTCAGATTTAAGAGCACTCTCTTCTGTGTCGAATAGCGAGACACCATCCCATAAAAACATGGTATCATCTTCTTGTTTCTCTATGGTCTGGTTTTTTTCTTCTTCTTTTCCACTGTTCTTAGTCAATTTAGAGTCTAGCAGCTGATTCATAACCAATGTCACTGAATTTAACCATTGAGGACACTTCTTTTCAGAATGAGGTTGTTGGTGAAAAGTGCAGAAATTATCCCCCCCTACCTCTGTTATATTCATTGATGCTGAATTTGGTGGAGGGATCTTCAATTGGTTGCTATCCTCTCCTTTTTGGTAGTAGGGTTTGTAAGTTTTCTGAACTTCCCTTTCTTTCTCTAGATCTATTATTCGGTTGGCTAGTTTTTGAATCATTTTCAGCATTCCCTAAAAATCATGTGATTGTTCCTCTTTAGGTTTAGATAGTAATAAGGCTCTTCTCCTGGTAGTTTTTCCTTCAGGTAGCTCGGGATAGTCTTCTATACTTTCCTTTTCAGCCTCTACCCTTTCTGCTTCTTCATAAGTCTCTACCAACGTAGGTTTGGCTTTCATTTTGGAAAACATGGCTAGCTTAGGTCCTAGGGCTGAGGTATAATATTCAATAAGGACCTTTTCTGAGGGTCTGTCAATTTTTGAAAAGTTCTTTAGGTATGTTGAAAACCTTTGAGTGAAATGATGCACCTTCTCATCCTTCTCTTTTTTTAACAAACCAAGACCTTTCATTAGTGAGGCATGTGTCTTTTGGGCTACGTATTTACTTCTGAAAATCCTTTCAAAGGTGTCCCAATCAGGAATAGAGTTTGCAGGCAAACCAAAATACCAGGGGGTATGTGGGAACAATATATAGACCACATCCTCGTGTTCCCCGACCCTTAAACCTTCTATTGATAAATAGAAACTTTGCAAGTGATCATCTACAACAATCCTTTCCTGGGAATCAAACTTAGGTAGCAGCTTATCAAAAGCTTGAGGTAGGTTATGCAAAGGAGGTGTTAGGTTCAAAGGTGATCTAGCTCTCCAAGCCGGTAGAGGGTTGGGATGATTCACATTTATACCAGCCATGAGCAACGGTGAACAAACAGGAATCTGAGTAAGAAACACCGTAAGATGAAACTGGGCTTACTTGCTTCAAAGGTAGAACCAAAACCTATGAGTACTTGGGTTAAGTCAAAAGCTTCCAAATATCTGCTAGTGGGGTAATCTTGGGAAAATAAGTTTCCACGGCCATCCATGCGCTGGAGACCCTCCTTCTAGCGCCAGAAATTATTGAGGCCTGGAAATTCGGAGGCAACAACAGCAAGGGATTCTCCCCAGTCAACGTTCCCAACTAGCCCATGACTGTTTGGTTAGGGAATCTGTCCGGTTTGTGGTCTGGCTACCGTAGGTCAAGTAACAAAAAATAAAGGTTTTACTGGTTGCGACCCGGTCCACCGTGTGTATTTTTTGTATTTTTTGACTTAAAGTCTGATATGCATGTGCCTAATTAACCATGTAGGGTGATAAATGATGCAAGGAGTAGTCACAACGTGATGCGTAGGTTCTTACCTCTCGTCTTAGAACTCACAAGCATCTAAATCACATATGCAGCAATAAAGTAAAACTAACTATCTATCTATCTATCCTCGGGGAGCCAATTTGTAACTTATTTATGAGTAATGTGTATTGTGCATGAATTATAAAGAGAAATTACAGATAGCTGATATTCCTTCCCACAACACATGAACGATTAAAGATATTTAGACAATCAGATAACCAATTGTTTATGAACAGCATGCATTACTCATGGTGGTAATTTCACAGAAATAAACCATAAATCATTCAAACAAGAACATAGGCTCTAAGAGTTAGAACGATCTCACAATCAATGGACAAAAGCTGGAAAAACGAAATAGTTCATCTTTCACCAATCCATAGTATAGCATTTGAACGTCCCACCAAACTTTCTCCGACAGGCAAACAATAATTCTTTATTGCAAAAAAAAGTAGTTCTTCTTACAATATCTCTTTACATGTCTAACTGGGAAAAAGGCCCCTCTTCTTCTAAGTCCTCTATACTTATACAAAAAAGAAGAAGACTGTTGGGCTGCCCACAAATAACCTTTAGGCTTCCCCAACTCTTCAAATCCCAAAATTTCATTTTCATAAAGTGTGTACGAAATCGTTACATATCACACAAGTGAATGATCATTCACGAGGAGGGCCCCACTTGAGTATTCAGAAATTTCTTCCAAGCCAAAGCCTCAGAGGAAATGCCTTCAAACGTACAAGGTTCCAAAAATTGAATGTTTATCTCGAACTTCGTAGCTTGCTTCTTGATGGCCTCAATTCTGGCCGCACTCAAATGAAGCTGATCCTCCAATAGCTACACACTGATGGTAGAATGATATACTTCACTCCTTAAGATCTAGTCGTCGAGGGCCTTAATGTGCTGTGTTTTTGCTTCCTCCTCTTGATACCTCTTATGTAAAATCTCCACAAATGAGTTGTGGTCTGGAAAAACATCTAGCCTCTGTTCAACTTCTACTTGGCACCGATTATAGGTAATTAGGAGCCTTCTGAAGAATTCTATGCATGCTCCTTTCGTCTTTCTAACAGCCTTTTTGAAATCCTCTGCTGTGTTTATAGCAAAATCTAATAAGTCGTAATCCTACTTAAGGGCCTGTCGATCTTTCGAGGGCAGCTCTGCAGGAGTTTCTTCATTATTTTCCAGCCTTGCCATTCTTGCTGTCTGGACTTCCAGGACGTCCCGCGATCTATCAACAAAATAAGAGGAAGTCACCAGAATTTCCTCTAATCGGTCGTCTATTTGCAAAACTTTGCATCTCTCTTCTTCTATGGTAGTCTGCAGCTGAAGCATCTTGGCCTTTTGTGCCAGCACATGTTCCTTGAAAGGTTGGAGGTCAACCTGCTACTCTTTTGCTTCTTCTAAAGCAGTTATTAGATAAGAAATCTGCTCTTGAAGTTTCATCTCTTGTTCTTGAGCTTGCTTTTCATTTTCCTCCAAGGTGTTCTTTTGCAGCTCTAAGTCTTCTATCTTTCCCAGCAGTTGTTCCTTCTCAACTCTTAGCTCCTGATACTCTTGTAGCACTCTCTCTAGACACTCTTGTGTAGTTTCCATAGACCTTTTTTCTGCTTGGAGAACCTGTAGTTCATCCTTTGAAGACCTCATCTCTTTTTGCATGTCCTCATATTTTCTCTTTAGCTTACTGTTTTCTTCTCTCTCCTTTCTTAATGTGTCTTTCAGTTGAGAAGAAGACTTCCTGGATTGCTCCAGAACTGTCATTATATTGTCCACATTATCCTCATAAGCATGGATCAATGCAGCTCCTACTCTAATGGTGAGTCTGGGATCTCGGTCTGTCCCATATACAATGGTTGTATCCGTTATCATCTTCCTGGACAGACCTCCCGTTTCGACCTTTTTTTTAGTTCTCTTCACTATCCTCTTTCTTTCCTTGTCATAGAAGACAGTATTAAAATCAGGGATTTCTTCCCCTACCTTCTGTACAAAAGGTACCAGTTTAAGTGTGGGGACCATAGACTGTTCACCTGTGCTAACAACAGGTACTTCTGGGTCCTGAACATCTGGGTTTTCCACATCTTGGGTCTGAGTGTCAGCTGTATCAGAGGTTTCCTATTTTGTCGTTGTCTGGGTCAGCTTCAGCTTCTCTACCTCTTGTTTCTGAAGCTCCTCATCAAGCTTTCTTTTCCTTTCTTCTTCTTCAAGTATGGACTCTTCCTCTGCTTTTCTAGCTGCCTCTTGTGCAACTTTTCTTTTCTCTCCTTCTTCTCCCTTCAACCACCCTTCAGCTTCTTGGGCTAACCTTTGGGCTTCTTCGTTTCTTTCCCTGGCTTCTTCATTGGCCTTTGCTTGTTCATCTTGCCCCTTTTCACCCTTCGTATTGATCTTCTTTTTAAATCTTCTCCTCAAGGCTGTCAAGTTCGATGCACTGTGGAAGATGGATTCTTCTCTGTCCCAATGGTGAGTGTATTCGAAATGGATGTTGTTCTCTTTGCAGTGTTCAGCCACTTTGTTGTGAGAGTCATTCCTGTGGAAGGGAATTTCACCAAAATGAAACTTTTCTAACCCTTCCATGAACTCATCTGCCTTCTTTACTCTGGTAAACTTATAGCTCCCTAACTTGAAAGGAAAAGGGGGATAGGCAGTCTTCTTATGTTCAAACAAAAAACTTCCAATTCCATCCAGGAATACTTTCCTAACTACCTCTTTATGAATGATGTAGTCTGTGGCATATTTGGGCAGTAGGGAGGGTGCTTTGGAGCCTCGAAACATTCTGAAGTAGAGCCCATCCTTAGTCAGGAAATACTTTTCATATTCTTCGATTACCTGCAATGCCTCTTCCGACATGCAGTCACATTTTTTTAGGAAAATGAGAGTATACAAAGGCATGCTGAAATGTTCACAGACCTCTCGGTAATGAATATGGTATTTGTGCACCCATAGTGGCTTGTATGCAGAGTAAATGGGCATCCTCTCCCTGTCCCAGATGCATCTTAGGCCAGGGAAAGGTTGATTGCATAGTATACAATCAACGAGTGTGGAACTCATGTAAAATTCAGACCTCTTTTGGGACACCCCTCCCAAAGCTGAGGCCATGCAGGATGAAAGACTATTTGACACTATGTTGGCCCAGTTGAAAATGGTCCCCTGGGTCGCAACATAAAAAATAATTGGCATCCATTCTAATTTGAAGCTCTTGCCATGAGCCCTTCCAAAAATCCTATTGAGCATTAAGGCAACGAACCTGTACGGGGCCCTTAAACTCACTGTGTCATATTCTCCCGTCGGCCTGGTTTTGAAATTTATTCCAGGCAATAGCATTCTTTTGAGAGTCTCAACAAGGTCCATTCTGATGTTTTTTAACCAATCATCAGACAAAAATATTTGTGCTTTTGGCAGGTGGCAGGCCAAGGCTACGTATCCTGGGCTATAGGCAGCATAGCCTTGATTGTCAACATTCTCCAGGATCATAGTGGTTACATCTGCCCGGGGCAGAATCCAACCAATCACTTCAAAGCATGGGAAGAGCTCTGGTCTTGTGGCAATCTTCATCAGTGAAGATCTCTCTATATTTGCGTATATGCTTTCTTCCTCCAAGCCCATATCAGGTACCTCTCGGTGCATGATCAACTTGTATATCTCTCCCCATTGGTACTCATGCTCTACACCAGATATGCACTTGGTGTCCTCATAGATGTATTCGGTTTTGGTGATAACTTCCACGTCGGGCTCCTCCTCGACCACGGGGGCCTTCTTCTTTTGCCTCTTCGACATTTTGAGTTCGAAATCTTCATGTCATATATGAAATTATAAACATTAAGACATTTTTGGATAAGTTGCGAACATTGAGACAAGAATGTGTAGTGTTTCACTTCATCTATGTTTAACATGACAAAAATTTGTTAAATGAAGAAAATATGTGCAAGTTAACAATTCTGTCTACTACCACAACAATTCTATCAACAAATCTTGAGCAGGAAACCAATCTACATTAAAATGAAGAAAAATCGGGGTCTCTGCAGGCGCCATGATCATCGCGCTGTGTGGAAAGACAGGGAAACTGATTCAAGATTTTCTATGGTGTGCTTCTCTAGAAAAAAACTATCTGCACAATCTATGGTCAATATAACTCTGTGCAGTGGTACATAACCCCTAACCAACTCAAGTTTGAAACCGGATGTGAATCAGGACACTTGAAATAGCGCGGCTATGGTTGAAGGATAAGGGCAACACGAAGAGGGGGAAACTAGTATAACATCATAGGGAGGCCATGAACGACTCTTCCCAAACAACCTATCATGATACGGGACAGATTGGCGCAGATAGCATAACGACCGTCTGCACCAATCTCCCTAACCACTAAGCGTAGGGTCGAAAACATACATCCACGAAGTAAAACACCCTATGGGCAACAAGACTCACCACTGATAGCTACGCTACAAGCCCCCATTATATACATATGTGAATGATGGGGCCAAGGGAAAACGACTGTAGAAAACCTAATTGTAGAAACATCAACGAACGCTTCGAACGGAACGGGATAAGCAAATAAGATCCTACCTGGCACCTCGGCGCGTATGGCGGGAGAAAACTACTAAGCTTCCACGGTTGAGCCACCTGGAATGAGGGTACACCAACAGCGGGGGTCCAACCAAGCTCGAGCGGAATGACAGCGCACAAAAACGACAGTGAGCGACAGTCCAAATAGCAATAGAATAATAAACTCGACCCCATATATATATATAGTCAACCATAAGCGGCAGGGAAATATCGGATGGCGGAACTCTAAATATCGGAGGTTGCAAGAATAATTCTTTCCGCAACGTTGGGTGGAAAAACCACTAAGCTATCTGTGGGGATAGCCGAGAGAGAATAATAACATGTCGGAGCTTACGAGATTAAACATTGGAGCGATAGCGGAATCAGGAGCCGCAACGGCGAGAATATAAAGGACATCACACCCTGCCGTGTAAGGTATGAATCGAAAGAGAAAACAACTAAAAGATCAGAAAGGTAGTTCCTTCTACGGCCGCAACGGTGGAAACCCAAAACCCAAGGATCGACGAAACAACAAAGTGGAGCTTGAAAGGTCAATACAATAATCGGGGGGCTTCGTAGTTTGCCATCCGCAACTGCGGAGAAAGTAGTAATAAAACGTTCTGATGTGAAAACCAAAAGTTAGCCGATTGAGACAAATGCGTCGAAGACAAATATTGAAGCTGGAGCTTATTATTTCTCCACAACGGCGGGAGCGCAAGCAAATAATCTTCCTATTCAAACACTTGAAAAACGCACTCAAAGGAAAAAACAAAAATGGATTATTTCAGGCATTAGAAACAGTCTTTCTGAAAAGTCATTAAATCAAATCAAAGAAGTAAATCAAGCTAATATAAGCAAAAGGAGGGTCCCAAATTTTTTTTGAATTTTGGGAAAATGTTGCAGCTGCAACAAAGTCATTGATAACAAACCATGCTTGCACCCTCTGCGGATTGTATGGATAATATTCTCACCATTTCCAGGACTTGTCCAAGTTTTGAACGGCTCTAGCCAACCTTCGACAACATTCCCTTGAATCTGAGATCACTCTAATCGAAGAAATCCATCCCCCACCTCCTTCTTCAGACACCATGTCCATTTACATGATGTCCAGTTCTATAAACCCTCTTGTCTCCACCATCACCGATGGTCCATCAGACCTGTCTCTTCGTTGCTTTTGCAATGATGAGGAAATAGTTGAAGCCTTACCGCCCCGAAATACCCATGGGATGACATGCACCATCGCTCATTCTTTCTCCCCGAAGAGCTTGTGTCATAGTCTGACCAGTTTTCTGTGGAAACCAAAGATTTCATTCATGGGAAAGTTGAGTGGTTCAAAAATCCCATTCCAGAACCAGATGCCTTCGAAGAAGGGAACATGGACAACATCTTTCCAACCATCAAAATCAACATCTCAACCAATCCTGAGATTGTTGAAGAAATCATGTTGGGGGCATCTTGCTCCTCGGAAGAAGTCACTTCTTACAAAGTGCTCTTCCAAGAATTATGCGACATATTTTCCTAGTCCTACACTGAAATTCCCAAGTTAGATCCATTCATTGTGGAACACCACATCAATATATGGCCCGATGTGGCCCCCATGCGCCAAAAGCAACGGCCCATCCATCCCTCCAAAGTTTCCACGGTTAAAGCCGAAATAGAGAATCTGCGGACAACCTACTTCATTTACCCCATTGCGTACACCACTTGGGTTTCAAATCCTGTTCCTGTAAATAAAAAACAATTTACCATCCGCGTTTGCATATACTTCTCCAATCTAAATGGGGCATGACCCAAAGACAACTTCCCAACACCTTTCATCGATCAGATCATCGATGCATGCGCTAGACATGAGGTATTTTCCTTCATGGACATCTTTTCTAGATATAACCAGATCTAGATCCAGAAAGAAGATCATTACAAGACTGCATTCACAACCCCATGGGGCAAATTCACCTATCGAGTAATGCCCTTTGGTCTAAAGAACACTAGAGCCACCTTCCAGCGTGCCATGACACACTGTTTCTGCGACCTCATCCACATCATGTTGTTCTATCTTGACAACCTCATTACACAATCACAAGAGCAAGTACAACACATGGATGACTTGTGGCAAGCCTTCCTGCGATGTCACTGTAGTGAAGATTTCTCCTCACTACAGGAGCAAGAATGACTCCATTGTGCCTATAGGGCACAAGGGTAGGTTCCTACTGTTGGAAAACAGGAAAAACGAAATGGAAATGCAAGTAAACTGAATAGTAAATTAAACTAAGCTAATCTAGTGACATAAACCAGCACTAAACTAAATCATAACCAAGAGCAGAAAGAAGAAGTGGAAGCTTTGTGAACCCCTCTGCAGAAAACGGGTTAGGGTTCCGCCTCCTTAAACCCTGCAAAACAAACCTAAGCTACAATGGAGAAACCTGCAAACAATGTTAAACAAAACTTGCAATAAACAATGGTTAAAATTCAAATCAATCTAAATAGATAAGAAGCAAACACAAAAAAAACACAAATATACCTTCTCTTAGTGGGTAATGGGCCACCATGCCCTAGCTCTTGGAAGCCTCTCTCTCTTGGTTGGGGGAGCAATGGCTCAAATGGGAATGGATGTGGAGGAGAGGGAATGTGGGTGGTTTGAGAGGCAAATGTCTCAAAGCATCCACGAGCAACATAATAATAGGCAAGGGAGAAGTGTTTTGAGAGTGACCCCCCACCCTCCTTTTATAGCTTTTCCAAGGGGTTTTAGGGGTTTAGCCCTTGGTCAGGGCCTTAGCCCCTTTTTTGGGCCTTTAGCCCCTTCTGCCC
Source organism: Pseudotsuga menziesii (assembly GCA_001517045.1). Classification (NCBI taxonomy): domain Eukaryota; kingdom Viridiplantae; phylum Streptophyta; class Pinopsida; order Pinales; family Pinaceae; genus Pseudotsuga; species Pseudotsuga menziesii. Next base: position 10,749 of record LPNX010875258.1, on the reverse strand, counting down.
TAACTTTAGCCCCTTTTTGAGGGCTTTAGCTCCTAGGGGGATATTTTGGGCTCCTTTTTGGGGTTTTTAGCCCTTTTATTCATCCTTGGACTCTTTTGGAGGTGTCAGGGTCAAATGGAAGGTCTTATGGAGTGGAATGAGTTTTGTGAGATGGTGTCCTTGGGTGGTGTAAGCCATTGAGAGGTATGTGGGGGATTTTTGGGTTAACAGTCGCAAGTACAAAATCCGCTTGAACCCTTTCAAGTGTGTTTTTTGTGTCCCAACGAGTCATCTCCTAGGGTTCATCATGTCACACAAAGGAATGACTGCTCATCCCCTCAAAGTCCAAACCACCTTCCCTTTAACATCACCTCTTTAGTGATGTGCAATTCAGCTTGTAATATAGTCTTGTCCCTTTTTGTTTTACACATTTTTTAAAAATGAGTCTTATATATTTTTTCCTTCATTGCTCCAGATGGATCCTACCTCGGATTGGTACATTGGATTTGCTGACTGAGCAAGCAGATGGTGTCCAAACCTCGCTTCGGCTGCATGGGTCATCTACTCCCCGTTACATAAGTTGATCCATATCGATGGAATATGCATGGGCAGTGCGACCAACAACCAGGATGAATATGATGGTGTCAATGGCCTCTTGGCCGCCTCTCTCCAATTGGGAATTTTCCATCTCGATGTCTTCTTAGACTCCCAGCTAATTTTCTCCCAGTTGAACAACTACTACCGGGTACGTGATCCCTACCTCTTTAGAAAATTCATGCACACTAAACAGATGGTTAGAACATTTGAATCAATCACATTCACACATGTTCCCAGAAACCTCAATAGTGTAGCAGATCAAATGGCTAATGGCATTCTAAATTGGCACATTCATAATTGCATATAGTAAACATAAAAACAAAACATCATGCATCATCATACATAAACATGCATGCACATGTAAAAATACATCACATAGGAATTTCATTCCACATCATCATAAAAAGACTCACATATAAAACCATAAAAATTGCATCCACGTGCGACAAAAATATATATAGATAGATAAATCGCATGTCCAAAATATGTCCAGTACAAAATGAGAAGCCACATATACTTTCACAGCTGGAAATAGATAGCAATGCAAACAATTCTAAGTGCACCAACGGACTAGGGGCAACCCCACTAGCTGCTAGTTTGACTTAGACTCATCCTCATAATATGAATCAGTATCATCATCATCTTCTTCCTCAGAAGACTCATCGTCCTTTGCAGGAAGATCCCCTCACGTCGCCCGATGAAAGTAATCACAGGCTACGGCTATCCTCCTCATCACAGACATCCACTCTGGAGGCACACTATGAATGGCGGCGATCAGCTCATTGTCTAAATGCTTCCAACCATCATCAAAGATCCCCTCAGCTAGCTGCTCCAAGTGTGACAAAATAGTCTCTTCCTCCCATCATCACCTGCGAGGGTTCCCTATAGGGACCATCGCCTACGCAATAGCGACCACCCGCCTCAGATACCCGGGTGGTGGGTGAGGACCAATATCTGTATATACAAATAAAGACACCATCAGTATATACATATAACCATCAACCACCTCAACTACACCATGTATAAAGATGAATACAAAAACATCACACATACATACTAGCTGGTTCCCATGCCTGGCCGGGAGGTCGAGGCATCCTGGGGTCCCCATGATAGTCCATGCCCACATAAGGGTACTCCTGAATAATCACTGGGAGCTGCCACCACTGCTCAAGCAACTCCTCGGTGAAGAAATGGCCCACTCTGTCGCCACCCTCTCATACCATCATCTGGCACCACCTGTGCATTCGTGGCTCCCGCGGACCACCATCCTGCACTGCCCGATGCGAGTGCAGAGTAGGTACTTTCTCAAAAAAGAAAGCACATAAGAAGGACCCAAAACAAAAGTCTCCCCCATATGCCCTCGCATTGTTCAGCTGACGTCGAACAACCAGAAGGTACATCTGGGCCCATCCATAGTAAGTGCCCCCCATGGAACTCTCTACTATCTACAGTTGCCCTCCAGAGATCTCGTGACTCCCTGTGGATCCCATGATGCCCAACAACATAGTAGCAATAGCCCATGTCGACACATCCTCAATGTCACACATCAAAATGTGTGAACCATGCACGTACGTAGTCGTGTAATAGTGCCTCTCACACAGCTCCTCAAGTGTCTCCCCATGAGACAGTACTGGCGCCAAGACACCAACAAATCCCAACATAGGGAGTCCAGTCAAAAAGTATACATCCAATAGTGTAATATCAACACGTTGTCCCTGGATCAGGAAGGCCTCCTCCCCAATATCCCAAAAGCTCATTAAAGTTTACAGCAGCAGACGCAAGCTCTTCATGAGGGGTATCCACATGAACTTTAGTAACGCATAGTGGGCTAGTGCATCACGCACATTCCCATCCCGTAATGCCTCCTCCCAG
>LPNX010875206.1:577107-686686 GCA_001517045.1 Pseudotsuga menziesii | reverse complement strand
AAGCGCCTAGAGACCCCCTCGGTCTGCTACCCCTTGCAGCTTTCGAGTCACTGTTTTTAATCAACTTGAAAATCTCTAGATGGATGCCTATTAAACTAGTACTTCCCTTTCCCCTGGTCGTATCTCGGAGTACCCCGGAGGGTGATAACCGAGTAGAGGAGCAGGATGTTGGAAGTTGTTGTTAGTAAATTTTAATAATAAATTTTTATCTTGATGGTTAAGATGCAAGGTTTATTTTAAAATGATCACCAAGATTACTTGGGAAATAAGGTGCTTGATTGTAGATTGTAGTACAAGAAAGGAAAGTTAGTCTAATTACCTAAGCCCCCACTTCACCTGCTTTTCATATCCAGCTTGAATTCCCTAAAGGGAGATGACAAGTGGATAGAGGATACACAGGTTGGATGGGTTGTGTGATTACTTTAACAGAAAAATAAAATTTGCCTAAATAGACAACTTGAAAGCAAGTAAACTATAGTAAACTCACCTCACAACAATCTTTATGACAGAGATGATGGTCTGTCACAAAGATAGGTGGGTAGCTGGAAATAAAACTAACTATCTACCTCTTCCTAATCTACTTACTCATAAATTATAAATGATTACAAGACTTTAAGGAATACCCCAAGAGACTCTCTTTGGGGTTTACAATAACAGAGAAATTTGAGAGAGAAAGTTGAGGAATGGAACCCCTTTATGCTGGTTGAAACTTGAGGAAATTTTGTGTCCTTTAGGGCAGCAATTCTCCTTTACTTATGCACAACCTGTCAAAAACCAACGAGCTATTTCTCGCTAAAAATCACAGAAAAAACACTAAAATGTTGTTAAAACATTAGTACCAAATTTACAATTTTTTACATAAAAATCTGAGTGACAGACAAATATCTATAACATCATTGAGCGCTTCGCGTTCTGATCTCGGTCCTTTGAGTTCAGATGAGGGATACCACGATTAAGCTCAAAGTGTTATGATAAATATTTGCCGAAACTAATACAATTACAAATTTACAAAAAAAAAATTCTGAATGTAATAAGTGACAGTAATATGGAATTTAGAGGGCTGGAAAATGAGTTTCCAGCCACCTAAATGATGTGAAACTAGCAGAAATAAAAGGTTAAACTGATATATGAGAGGTTAGGGCCCTAAAACAAGGGTTATACTCACTAAACAGTGAATAAAACCTTGTTTAAAACAGGATGAAAGTAGATGGCCGAATTGAAAAATATTGCCGGAATGATGTTTTTGGAGAGATTTCTTTGCTTGGATAACCTGCAAATATAATCTATGCCTGCAAAATATTATAATCCTAGAGATGAACACCTAACACTTCCTGCAAAACACTTTGAAAGAAATGTTAAATCATTCACAAGAAAGAATAAAAACAATTTTATTTCTTTAATCTCTCCACAAAACACTTTGTGGAGAGCTAACTAGAAAAATATAATAAATACAAACAAGACAAATACAAAGTTACCTCAAGGAATGTAGATCATGAAAAATTGCAGCATAGTATTCCTCCAAAGAATTTTTATTAAAATAGCCCAGCTTGGGCAAATCTTCAATACAAGGTAGCAAGAATATGAGAGTGAGAAGAAGAATTTTCCGGAAGCATAACAATAGCATGAATAATTGTGAATAATGAGGGAGTGATACCCTCATTATATAGTTGAGGCAAACCCCCAACCCTTTGAAGCTCAATGGTTGAGATTAGATCTAGATCTCGGATTTAATCTCCACCTCTAGATCTAGGTATTTGGCTTTCTATTTTTCTCCATTAATCTCCACCTTTAGATTAATTTTAATCAAAGGCCATAATCTTAATCCATGTCCCAAATAATACTAGCCTTTAGATCTAGGCTTTTGATTTAATTTCAACCCTTAGATGAGCTTTTATATGAATGGAAACATCATAGTAGGCCCACTTAGGCTAGGCGCCCCTCTAGAATAATGGAAAACTTCCAAATTAGGCAAAACGTGGGCTAAAATGCACTCGCCCTCCTCTAAACTTAGTAGACTCCTCCATATGTGGCGCATTTCTCCAAAGTAGCGTGCTCCTTCTATGCATGGCGCCCCTCTAATGTGGGCTAGCGCACCTCCAAACTTGGCATGGGTCCCTTTTATGATAAAACCTCCAAATAAAACGTGGGCCCTTCATGTTACTAGCGCTACCTCCAAATTAGAGTGGGTCCTCTAAATCTGGCATTGACTTTATGTAAAAACGTGGGCCCTCTTTATAGTAGCGCCCTCTCCAAATTGTAGTAGCGCTCCTCTAACATTAGCGCTCCTCCTTTATCTTGGTAAAGCGCTTCTCCAAATATAGCCTGCGCCCTCATATTAGCGTGGGTCCCTTTCAAAGGTTAGCGCCACCTTCATAATATACTTAGCCACTATTTGATAGTAGCGTTTCCTCTAACCAAGCTCATGCCCCATTACATGGTAATGTCTCCAATTTAACTTGGTTCCTCTTTAGCATATAGCGCCCCACTATATATGGTAGGGGTTTGTCCACCTTTAGACTTAGGATTTAGCCATTTAACCTAGCTTTGACTTTAGTCATTAGCTCCCAAAATTTATTTAACCTTTAGACATAGGTTAAATTTAAATTCACCTTAGATAAAAATATTTCAATTAAATTTTTAAATTTTCCTAGAATTGACTTAGCAAAAATTAAAAATAAACTTGAAAATTTAATATCTAGGCCATGGGGGGGTAAAAAACTTTGGAGTAAGTTCTCCTAGGCTTAGGAACACCATACCAACTTACCATGGCATTTCTTGATTTTTTACTTCAAAATCAAGAAATGTGAATTTTGACTTAGGGAATTTAATTAATTCCCTAGGAAAAATAGACCTTGTTTAGACAAAAATGGTCTATCTCCTCAACCACTCATCAGAATGACATGGGACTCGAAGCAGTGGCTTAGGGGGTTTCATAGCAATTAACTTTGCATTCATAGCCCCTATTACAAAATGCCATGCTCGAGTGATTACATTATTACATCAACGAATGAGTTAATTAATCACCAAGGGGTGAAATTAATTAACTAGTAAAAATAATTAAAAATACAACACCACCACGAAACTCCGCAAGACTCTATACAGATGCCTAGCATGGTCATGAATCACACTTTGAAGCCTTAGCCACCTCATGGAATTAACTGGTAGAACGCCCGTCACCACTTTGGAGGATTTTGAGTGAAAACCAAACCGATTAAACTCGTTTGTTCAACAAGGTCAATTGGAAAGGGAAAAACACTCGATGAGGGGACTTCCCTAACAACCTGTTCCATGGTGTGGCATCCGTATCATATGACCCACACTAGCACATTAAATTACATTAATTTTCCCACGCAGGGGAGCGGACATTTCGTTTTACAAAGGGGCAATAGCCCTGCAGAAGTGAAAAATCCCAGATTTTTCTAAGGTACAAATATGTACAACTTCGTGTACATGGAGTTGCCACCTAGTCGAAATAGGTGGGCAACAGGAGGAAGCGAGAGAAACCTCGTCAATTATACTCGGCTATAGGCAAAGCATAATTGTCAAGGGCAAAAAACTCCTTGGAATACCTTAGTTGAAATTCTACGTCTTAGGAGACCGAACCACTCAAAACACCCTACTAGCACAACTTATTACAAACCCCGCGGGGCCATGGTCATAATTATTGAAAACAAAAACTGACTAGCCAAAACTGGCTAGGCACAAAGGCGGATCATCTGATACACTGGAATACAAACATTTATCATGTTTGTCAAATGGCGGCTCCTTAGCTAATCCAACTAAGTGCAAAATTAGTGGACAACACAGCGAGCAGTCCATAGCCCCGACGTGTTTGCCTCTCCCTGCCGCCCCTGTGGAGGGCAGATGGAGCCTTACATCATACAAGGAATGAATGCTCAACCCCTTGGCCACTGACTACCTTTTAAACATTTATAACTTTTGCATCCTTTAGATATAACTTTTATGTCTTTCGATGCTTTAGTGTTTAGCAACACTATTATGGTGGAGCACTTGTTTTGAGGACTAAAGGAGAACTACCCTGCGAACCCAGCCACAATGGCCAAGACACATACTTCATAGCCAGATACACATAGCAACATGGAGTCTATCATACATAGGGGTCACAATGGGGAAAGAATCTTCAATCTCACATGTCTTAGTCAATCTAATTCATGGGATAAAATCGAAAGTGGATGAACTGGATGGACGGGGACAAATGACATGGAAGCATCGTAACACAAAGGTTTACAATTTGTACAAGCATGGCATGAGCAACAGTCTTCACATCAAATTCCTTAATTCATCATAACACATGTTAAAGCAATATATATAAGCACCGGACACCATAATCATCCTAACATTATAAGCATAGGTGTCTGTGTGGGATCTATGGATGTTTGGATGGAGTTCACTCTACATTAGTGCGGTAACTTGTATTTGTTTTCATGCTTGCATATGTTAGGGATTAACTTGCTTTCGGAATGAAATGGTATTTTAGTAAAGATTAAAGGTCTTGATGGTTTACTCTTTTATTGTTAGTCGAAGAAGACTAATTGGTATATGTACGATTTCATGTTTGGATCTACATTGTTGTTGTAGTCTTTTTTTTGGTTTACACAGGTATTTTTAATCCCTGTTGCCAGTGTTGAGAATCTTTTGCAGGAAGCCAAAGCTGAAGTATTGATGAGCGAATCGACTCTACCTTTCCTTCAGTAAAATCGAAAAGAGAAGCTTTGTCCCTCTAATCTAACCAAGGAGACGTTTTCTATCCTTTATTTCTTGCTCTACTTTGGGTTCTTCAACTTTTGATCCACAACTTTCTTTAAAATTTCTTTTAGTTACAAATGTTTCCATATTAGATCTATCATCTAGAGGTATATTAAAAGTAGATCTAAGGTCAACAAGTTTCTAGTTCTAGTTTGCTTCCAAGGTTCATTTAGAATCCTAGATCTTACTTTTCCCTTTATCGCAAGTTTAAATCTTTGAAAATTCAAAAGATTTTTGAAGGAGTTTTGTGCATTTTAACTTCTTATCAGCAATTTATTGCTCTGATTTGTTTGCTATCCTTAAGAAGCAAACAAAGACCTTGAGAAAGCAGCTTTCTAGCTCACTTTCTCAGTCATTTTTCAGTTAGTTTATTTCAGCTTTTTACTTAGAACTTTTTTGGCAAACTTTGGTAGGTTTTCTCAAAGCACTCTTAATGTGTTTTTGGGCATATTATATTAATGTTTGTTAGTTGTTTTTTGCAGGATTACGATAAAAGAGGAGGAAACTCTGGCAAATTTTCACAAAATTGAGCAAAAGGAAGACCAATGGAGCTCCCACTTGCATAAAAATCAATTTTTCAATAAGTTGTAAGCCTTTGGATCCAAAGTATAAGGACCAAAGTGCATTTTTTTCATGTTGTAAAAAAGTTAATAAAGTTTTGAGTAGGCTCCTAAGAGCCCACTCCCCATCCCCCCTGGGGGGATTCGCGTCAGTGTTCAATTTTTATGATGCTTTGGTTTTAGTTAGTTTAGCTTCAGATTTCAATTTATTTGTTTCATTTTATCAAATGAGAAAAATAAATACTTACCCCATGCTCTCCTTGAAATCTTGAAAAGGGGAAAGAGATTCGTGGTAGGAACTAATTAGAAAATCTTTCCTTTGTTGCTTTAGAGTTTAAAATAAACCCCCTTGATTTCCCAAGTATGGTTCACAGATAAGGGCTTGCTCGAGTACTAGACCTGGAAAGAGACTCTCGGGTTTTCATTTTTAATCAAGCAAACCGTGTTCAAAAAATCCTTACAATTAATAAGGCTCTTATCCTCGTATGCCCTACTTCCACTGCAGCTTCGTCTGATTAGTGGGTTGTATCAGAAAAGGATTTGAGTGACTGGTAATTAGTCTCATCTTTCTAATCAATCTCCCAACAACAAAAATCCAACGTTGTGTTTTGCTTCGTGTGGGAAAATTATACAGAGGAAGCGGGAACAACTGAAAAGTGACCACGGGACCCATCAGGCTACATCCTTGTTGGTGTAGTGTTGGACATATCCCCCTGTGACTACATTCATCCCACATTTCCTCGTGTGCTACCACATTTAGTGAGTCTGGATATATTCCCTGTACCTTCGTGGTATATCGGGAACCCCCCTCCTTTCTAATAATCCAGATCATCACCACATTAATAAAACCGACCAACAATTTACCCACTCCCTTAATCACTCACTAATAATTTTAAAACTGACTACTAAGACAATTGCAATACTTACACGACACAACAACACTCCACTTTTACAAGCACTCCACTATTCATCGGCACTGGTCTATATTATTTTTCATGCTTAAACCTACTTTTGCAAGATGTCATGAATGTTGTTTACATTATCATATGTTGTTGATGTGATTTCTACCGTGCAATAGTCCGTTATATTTTGTCCATTTCTGTTTAACTCCTAGAATCAGTGTTAGCTTTCGTAGAACAAAAAGCTTAGATTTTACTTTTCATAGGGACCATCCCCCTTGGCTTCACTAGGATTTGGCCTAGTCGGAGGAGCTGAGTATTAGGTGACCACACTTGGCTCGAGCTTTCCCCCAAGGTTGCACCCAATGGCTTGAAGATTTCTGCCACGTGACCCAAGGTGCAAATTAGGCAGCAACATGCAAACAACTTGGCATTTCTTCAACTATGGCCTTTTGGTCTCATTGTCTCTTCTAAGTTCTCAGCTGTTCTTGTGTATGTATGCTATATTAAATTCATTTATTTAACAGTATAAAGGCTCTATGAGGAGCATCACATTTAGATCATTACTGTAGACAGAATTTCATTAGTGAAATTCCCTTTTCTTGGATCAATTTTCATGCACTCAAATTTCATATAAATGTCAATAAATCGGAAAACTCAACAAGCTGCTCTACAAGGCTGTAAAATCAAAATAGAGCCCTGTACTAGCTTCTAAAATATTCAAGAGTACAGACTCAGTTTTAGGTCACTAATAAGTTGCTATCACATCAACAGGTGCAGAAGAAACACAAATTCAATAGATTATTTTCCCTTTTTCTTCATTTATCTCTTTCATTTCCTTTACTTTCCATATGGCAGTATCACTCTCAGAGCCTGTTTATGGTCTCTCACATTTTCAGATTTCTCTTTCTGATGTCATTTAGAATTTGTCTAGTCTAGTTGACAATATTAAAATATTTGTCTATGATTTACTACATTTGGCTTGGACATCAAGGTCATTCCCTACTTTACCATCTTCTAGAATCAAGATATCTCTAATTGACCGATCCTCATCTATGTCTATTCTTATAAAGAATCTCTCTCATTGTTTTTGTTTGTTACACCCAGGGAAATTCTTTTCCTTCTGCCTATTCTTCTGGGTGTGGTCCTTTGTATCTGCCATATGAACTTTGCCAATATTACCTCTGAAGCAGTCGAAATAGTAATTTGTTCCAGTAAAAGCAGAATCACTCACATTGATACAGGCTAATGGTGAGGGCTTTAGTTTCCTAGTTAGTGGAACCAATTATCTAAGTTCATAAATTTCTTATAGAAAATATGGTCCTGTGATTTGGTGGAAGGATGACAACCTAAAGGCCAGGACAATGCCATTAACCAAACCATAGAATTTTTAGAAGATTATAATCTTCTAAATTTTTGGTGTTATAACTCTATGCTACTATTGTACTAAGCTTCGAAACTTTACATTTGTATTTGTATTTATATAATTAGATGATTATTGTTCCTCTATTCATTTCATTGAATGCAATATAATATATAATTTTCTGGTTTTCAGGTTATCTATGAAGATCTTCCATCAAATTTGTGTGCTATACGTGATCATGTAGAAATTAAGGAGAATGCTGATATGAATCATTCAACAAGAATTACATATGCAAAAGGCCCACTGGTTCAAAATCAATATGGTTCTAAAGACTCAAACTTGCAAATAAGAGATGAAACAAGAAAGAGTTTGAATGTTCCTGGTAATAGACCTACCAAACAAAAGCCAAAGGTGCCAGGTCTTCAAAAAGACATAGAGATATTGAAATCTGAGCTTTCTAAGTTCATTGCAGAGTATGGGCGGGAAGGTTTCATGCCTATGAGAAAGCACCTCCGTCTACATGGTCGTGTAGATCTTGAAAAGGCTATTACTCGTATGGGTGGGTTCAGAAATATTGCATCTCTTATGAATATCTCACTTTCTTATAAGAATCGGAAACCTAAAGGTTACTGGGATAGCATAGAAAATCTGAAACAGGAGGTGAGTTGGACATTCTTATTTGTCTAGTACTGATGTTCTGGGTATAGATTGTTCTTGCAATATATAAGTTCAGATAAATCTTTTTCGTTGATAAACCCTACAGACTTTATCTTTGCTGTTGATAAACACTACAGACTAGTACTTGCTACTAAGACACCTTTATTTTCCTTATATTGCAAGTCCTGTTTTCTTCCATTTGTGTTTGAGATCTTTATATGAGTACACATTTTTTTTGATTGTTTATTTTGGTCTTCATCTCAGTGCATATACTAATACTTTATTTATTGTATTCAGGTTAGCCAATTTCAAAGAATTTGGGGTATGGATCCATCTTATATGCCTAGCAGAAAATCTTTTGAAAGGGCTGGTAAGGATTTCTAACTGCTTCTATGTCGACAAATGTTTCCTCTTTCTTTTGTTGTTTCTATCTTGAGTCTCAACTGCATAAAAGTCTATGTCCAATTATAAGTGTTTATATGTGTTGATAAGTAGGGTTGTTTAAACTTGAGAGAATCCATCAACTTCATTCCCTTTAATATTGATTCCATATAATATTCTAAAACTAGTTGACCTCGTGGACATTAATCCCTCTCTCTCTCATGGATCTAAGTGACAATCTCAATGTTTGGCCCCATTACACACTCCACCATTGGGCACATGCTCTTCATAATCATTTGGGCTAGTTTAGAGTGGGTTCTCATCAACTTAGGGTGGAGAGAGATCACCATATCGATCGTGTTATACACTAAGTTGCACTTAGGGGATTTCCATTGAGCCGCCAGAGTCTTGAACAAGCCAATTGTTCATCATTAGAGCTTAGAAGTTCTGTGGTTACATCAGGACCAATTGTGGTCCCATTTTTAATAAATTACATGTTCATACCCTATGGGGATTTTGTAATAAATGTGCTAGCATGGAATTTTTTTTGTAAAGGACTTGGATTCCTAGGACTTAGACGTCAATCCGATCATTCCAAGGTGGTTTTTTCCCTTGTCAATTATGAATGTTGAATAAGCGATGTATAATTTTCGAGTTTTACACCGCTCCTCCAAAGCTGGAATGGTCATCTTGGTGGTTAAACCCCGAGAGGTTATTGAAGTTCACATGTTTATGTATATAAGCATGATAGACATTGTTTTGAGTCATTATGAACATGTACTAGGTCCCCCTAGTTTTTTTTTTAATTCTGAAAAAAAAAATTCCCGCAAAATCAATCCATTTTTAACGGTTTAAATGGAAAATTTCAAATTGTAATAAAAGTGTGGCCCGGAGTTCAATGTTGGAGTGGGTATGCTCGTTTTCACACTTAGAGCGTCCTCTTTACCCCAGGACACACTTTTCCTATGTTCCGGGTAATCAAATTGTCACTTGGAGCCGGATTCCTTAACAATGCGATAAAATGCCCCAAAAATGTTAAAAAACCACAAATTGACACAAAAAACAAAAGTCATAAGTCATTGACTTCTTAGTCAAATGACATGAAAGGGGTGTTGTTTGTGTTTGTTAGTGGAGGGTGAATAAGACTATGGATAAACCGTCACATTGGAGATAGGCTTGGAAGCTAGCAAATCACCAATGGATGAAGAATATGCCCCCCATCATGGGTGCCCACGTATTGATCATGTGGCATGGAGGTATTTAAGTAGGTGGCGATCTCTTCCTTGATAAAGTGTGAGTTGTTTCCTTGATTCATGCATGTTATTTGGAATTCAATGCATTTGTGGCAAGTCATCTAAGGTTAGAGGATGTGCCCTTCTTCCATCGCTTGGGCTACTTGTTGATGTGGCATGCGTTGGATGGATTGGTGACTATCCATTTGAGAGGTGGTGCTTGTTACTGGTTGAAATGGCAATCCAAGCCACCAGTAAGCGTATGAGGATGAAGTAACCACTGTCACCTTAGTCAACTTCTCCCAACTGCTTTGGAAGCCTAAGCCTCCTAGGGGAGAGCCCTATTACGACTTTGAAAAAGACACTAAGACACAAAAAGATATCTTCCTTTGAGGATCGTCAGTGATCAATGCCTTAATGGAGTCAATGAAATAATAAGAAGGATGCACTATATGTATGGGTGTGAATAATGTAAGCGCATATGTCCAAGAACAAACCAATTTAGGGCCTTTGTAGGGTGCCCTTCAATTAGTTCCAATAGTGTCTTCACCAAGGGTAAGACAATAAAATGATATGCAGATACAAGTACTTCCCCACAACTCACTAATTCCAAACAAGCATATGTGGTACAATGTGTTCAGTTATTCATGGAAGTACTTATGAGACTCCCTCTTTATTTAGATGCCAAGTGCATTCTTAGCTTAAGCATACAAGCCAAATGTTTACCATGTTATAAATGCACGTGTATGTCGGTATTTAGTACAGCAAATATAAGAGACATATTACAGTCATTAAGGCAGCATTATCATACAGGTTTAATAACAGACCATGGCAGCAGTAGCTAGCACCCTACCACAAGAAAGAAACAACATTTGTTTCGAGTTAAAACTTGACTTTTATGAGTGTGTGCAGCATATACAGCAGTATGTATTCAGTCATTTACCCACAGTCATATTTATAACAGCATTATAGTGTTAGTATCCTTCATCAAAACAAGTGCGATTTCACCTTGAAATACTAACATTAGAGTTTATGTGCAAAGATGCAAACCGTCTAATTATATCAGTCCTTCATTCAATGTCAAACAATATGTGACTATCCTAACGCTTGTGTTGTTTTGTGTGTAGGTGTCAGTAGGACAAGGTTTAGGTAAATAGGAGGGTTGCCACTGTAAAGGGAAGCCCTGTAGGTAGGAAAGGTTGTCACCGAAGGTGACCGTGGATTGAGGCAACCCTAGGACACAGAACCGAGGTTAGGAGAGGACACTTGGGAAGGCAATGAGGCGAAGAAAAGGAAGGGAAGGGATACTGCTTCCAACAACAGCAGTGGTGGGGTTTAGGAGCAGACCCAAAAGGTGGATGAAGACCCAAGTGAAAGTTAGAAAGGGGCATAGGGCGAGGGTTAGAGAGAGAGAGCAGTGAAGCCTAGACTAGTTTGTGAGGAGGGCTGTGTTGCCGCCTAATACACACTTTATGACACGGGGAAGTCTCCAACCCGCTTTGTGTGTCCTTGGGGGCAAAATAGAGCTGGGGACCACTGTCACCACAGTCTACCAACTCCTCTGTTTAGGCCAAATCCCAACAGAGCCAAAGGGGGTAGTCCCTACATGAAGGTTTATTAACAATTTAGTTAAAGGAATTTTATTTGATTAAGGTTACAAGGTTACAAGATCAGTTCCCAGATTAAATGGAGTCAAAAGATTACAAGTTACAAACTTACAAAAGAATTAAGAATGATTATCCACAGTTGTCTAAGGTAAGCAAGATCTATAATATTAACAATATGAAGTTATGAACAATGTAAATGAATTACACAATATGAACAAGTGCTAAAGAATGGTTAAACAAATATACAATGATACCTAAAAGGAAACAAGATATACACCGGATAAATAGTTACTATGCCAAAGATCAAACAACGGATTGCTTTCAAGTTACAAGATTAAACAATGTTTTACTCAAGCATGCCACAGTACTTTAAAGATATTATACTTGAAAGTGCAAGGTACTGAAATGAAATTGAGATGCTTGCAAGATGTACTTGTAAAATGAAAGCCTTGAAAAGCAAGGACTTTGAAGCAAATACAGAAACAAAAATGTGGGTAAGACGTTTTGCAATGTCTCTTTGTTCTTTTTAGGTAAATTTTATTAAAGTTGAAGTCTTGGATTAAGTTTTGGATCCGGTGGTGTGACTACCCCAATCTAGTATTTCTCAAGTCAAAGAGGGAATGCTGGTGCGCTCAAAACAGTGGAAACAAGTCTTCTTGTAGCTCCCAGGTCAAACCCCAATGCCCCGATGCTCAACAAGGAGGACGTAGAATGCCTAGAGACCCCCACAGTCTTCTACTCCAACTAGCTTTTGAGGTCACTGTTTTTAATCAACCCGAAAAATAACAAGATGGATGCTTATTAAACTAGAGCCCTCAAACCCCTCCGCTTTTTATACCCTTGATCCGAGTTCCCTAAAGGGAGATAACGGAGGGCAGAGGATACACGGACAGATGTTAGGTTGTATATTACTCTTTGCAAAATTAAATGATAGGAAGTAAATTACAGAAATCAAATAACCCACAAGCCTCAAACCGAGCTTTGTGCCACAGGGCACAGTGCCGGTACCTTGAGGCACTTGGAGCAACTAAACTCTAAAACAGAAAGCAAAACTAATCTAGATGCTTGCTTGAAAAAGAAATGCTCAAAAATAAAGTAGGATAAACCAAGTATGCTAACTACACAATAGTCTCTCTAAAGGAGAAGGTGGGTAAAATTGAAAATCTAAATCTATTTGAAATGGAAAAACAACAACTAGTAATCTACTTCCTAATCTACTTACAATATATTACAAATGCTTTATAAACGTTTGGAGAATACCCCAAGAGAACTTCTCTTTGGGGTTTACAAATATCAGAAGAAGAAAAAAGGAGAGAAATGTGAGGGTTTGAACCCCTTTTGGAACCGGTTGAAGGTTGAGGTATTTCTGGGCCAATTTGGGTAGAACCTCCCCTTGTAAACTGTAAAACCTGCTAAAAACCATCAAGCAAAGCTTGCTGGAAAATGACAGGAAACTCAAAAGGAAGTTAGAAAATGTTAGTATAAAAATACAATAATTTTACAGAAAAAATCTGGGTTTTAAAATATCAGAAAATTGAATATTAGAAGGCTGAAAATTGCATTTCTAGCCACCTAAAACACAGTAAGAAATCAGATCTGACATATATAATAAAAATATAACATGGATCTATTAAAAAAAACTAGATTTTGCTACTGAGCAATTACAAAAATACTAGTTCCTAAAACAAAAAACAAGATTAGAGATTAGGGCCTTGGAGGGAGAACTTTTCCAAGCTTGGATCCCTGCAAAGAGTTTAGCTAAAGCTGCAAAACTCACACATAGAGATGAAAACACCATAATTCATGTAAAAAACTTTGCAAAATCTTACAATGTTAATCACAAGTGCAAATAGAAAAACTTCTACCTACAAGTCTCTCCACAAAAACCTTTGTGGAGAGCTTCTACGATAAATAATGCAACAATAACCAACCATAAACAGTTACCTCACTCTTCAAGCCACAAAATGGGTGCATCAACAAATGTATCCTCCAAAGATTGATGTATTATAAACCCCAATAGGGCAACAACATTACAATAGCTAATGGATTTGAAAACTTGAGACATAAGAGAGTATTTTGGTAGCATAACCATGTTCCAAAGAATGATCCAAAAAATGAGAAGAGGGGCCTCTCTTTTATAGTTGAATTCCCAAACCCACTCCCAAATCAAGGGTCCAAAACATAGATCTAAACTCTAGCTCTCCTCCACCCTTAGATCTAGGTTTGTTGACTTTGCAAGCCATCCACCAATCATAAGCAAGGGTGCTTCTTCAAATCAATGGTCAAAAAGATAGATCCATGTCACAATGAAGCTTAACCCTTAGATCTAGGGTTTCCATGACTCAAGTGGGGCCTCCAACTCAAATTTTGATTTTTATTATTTTTATTTTTTAATCTTTTATTTTTTATTTTTCATTTAATCTTTTATTTATAATCTTTTATTTTTTATTTTTATCTTTTTATTCTTTTATTTTTAATCTTTTATTTTTTATCTGGGGCCTCCTTTGACTCAAATTTTGATTTTTTGATTTTATATTCTTATCTTTTATTTTTAATCTTTTATTTTAAATCTTTTATTTTTTATTTTTTATTTTATCTTTTATTAAGACAAGAGGGGCGCCCCACTTAAGAGATTTTCAAAAATTTATTTTGACTATCGGAGGGGTTTATTTAAATAAAAATTCACTATGCTTAGCCACCCCCAAAACTTAATTACCATGGTCTTATTTGATTTTTTCCTTCAAAATCAAATAATTTAATTTTTCACCCTAGAAAATTAAATTAATTTCCTAGGAAAAAATACCTTGTCTTAACCAAAATTGATCTAACTTCCTAACCCCTTGTCAGAATGACATGGGACTTGAATCAATGGCTTGGGGGGTGTCATAGCATTTTCATTTGCATTCATAGCCCCTATTACAAAATGCCAAGGTTCAAGAGATTACATTATTACATAAAAACTTAATTAATTAACCACCAAATGGTAAAGTTAATTAATTAGGAAAAAATAAAANAAATTCCGCAAGACTACAAGATATGGCTAGCATGGTCATGGACAACAACTTGAAACCTTAGCCACCTCATGGGCTTGATTATCAGAACGTCAATTCACCACTTTTGAGGATTGGTGAGTGAAAAACCCAACCAATTAAAATTGTTAATTAACAAAATTAACTGGAAGGGGAAAAAAAACTTGGTGAAGAGGAGTTCCCTGATAATAAAGTCCATGGTGACATCCTTAGAGGAAGGACCCATGCTGACATATAAAGTTACATTAATTATCCCACGCAGGGGAGTGAAAATTTCGTGTACAAAAGGGGCAAAATTGCCTTACTGAGTGAAAAATCCCTAGGATTTTTCCATGGTGCAAATTGTACAATATGTATATCTGCAATGTACATGACGTTGCCACCTAGTCGATATAGGCGGGAAACAGGTTGCGAGGTAGCAAAAGGGAACATGAGAGGGCTGAGAAGGTTGCTACAGTAGCAGCAACAGACTGCTAGAGAGGGAAGCGAGGTAAGGAAAAAGGTGTAGCGAGGGTTTAGGAGAGCAGAAGAGGTAAAGTGGAGAAGGAAAGGAAGGCTGCCAAGGTAGTTATAGCACCATGCGGGGGATATAAAGGGCTGGTAGACAGGTAGCGAAAGGGAAAACAGAGAGGAAAGGGAATCCGAGGGTTAAGAGAGGGAGAAAATGGCAGTCGAAGGCAAGGGAGTAGCCACCGAAGTCCAATAAAGGAGGTTAGCAGTACTATTTTTGGTACTGTGGATGAAGATGGGGGTGCCAATGTGCCCTAACCCTAGGGCATCTAAGTAGAAAAAGGCCTCCAAATGAGGAGAAAAAGACCTAGCTAAGCAACTATCCTAGAAGCTATGGATAAACCCTAGAGAAACTCTCACAAGGAAACATTCCTCTTCCTTCCAAGGTGATAAAAAGGCTGGAAAATGGCCTACCCTAGAAAAAATGCATCCCTAAATCTACCATTCAGTCATGAATATGCATCATCCACCAACATTTAAACAAAGAGATTAGAAGCCAAACCTTAGTGTGCTTGTGTTAAGCCAACAAATCTAAGCATTGCCATGAAAGAAAATTCAACCAAAGAAACTTCCAAGACCAGCTTGCATAACCAAGAGAAGATCTTCCTTAAGAGGGGCGCATTCTCTCCAAAGAGCCCTAGTTAGGGTAAAATAACAACATAGTAATAATCTCCCTTTTCTTATGTCTAAAATGAAAGTGAGGAGATCTATTTATATGATCTCACACTCACTTATTACAACATATCCAGGCCGACATGCCTTAAAAATTGTCAATTTGAAATTATAAAATGTCAACTTAAAATTAAAACTAAATAATAATAAAATATGACCTAATGTAGGCTCAAGGTACGTGGGGTATTTGTTCCCCCGGGTGCCAAAAATAGCCTAATTAAGCGAATCACCCCGAACGAAAGGCTGGGGTGAGCTGGAAGGGGGGCGTTATGCCCCTACTAACCCCGAGATGCTGTAAAATCCCTCAACACCCCCTTTAAACAAAATGTACGACCTGGTGCAGGAGAGAACATCCCGATAAAAAGCATGCCCAGGAGAGAGATCACCAGCTGTATAAAGGGTCAGGAGGGTGTCCTTGTCGCTATGAAGGAAGACAAATGTCTCATAGCTGAAATTGAGGCCACTAGAGCACGAAAACAACATACAGGGCCATGTGACGTAGTGGCCAACCCTTAGGAGCCTTGGACACCAACCTCGAGTCTAAAAACCCCAGCAAAGGGAAGTCAACAGTGTCATTAAACCATAGTACCCCTAAAGGAGGAACCAAAGGGCCCAACCATGACCGCCATTGCTCGATAACACCCTTCCTAGTCAAACGGTTTTGGCTCTTTCTCCCTAGGGTACACCGGAAGGTGCGTTGGGTACAGGTGCAGCGTAACACTGGCTCACCCAACGAGATGAGTGCTCTTCCCGGGAGTGCTCGAGAACCTCTGAATCTTCTTTTACCTGTAGACCTACACACACATCAAATATACAAGGGATCAAAAGCATCATTAGGAAGACACTTCTGCTCTACCTTGTCCAAAAATGAAATAGACGACTAATGACTAACATACTAATAAACAAATTAACTAATTAATTAACACAATAATAACGAATATCAAACAACATTAGAGAAGAACCTTCTCGTTGACAAGTAGAGGAATCTTCTCACCCTCCATGTGACTCAGACGAAACACATTTGGACCTACAACAGTAATCTAATAGGGACCTAACCAAAGACTGTCGAACTTACCATGTTTACCTGGATCTTCTCTTCTTTTGTACCGTAGTAGGACGAGGTCTCCAATTTGAAGTTGGCATTTGCGAGTCCGTTTGTCGAACTTTTCTTTAACCTTGTCTTGGTGTTCTATTAGGTAATCAAAGGTCTTCCGACGATTCTCATCAAGTTCTATTAGAGTGTTGATTCTTCATTGATATACATCTTGATCATCCAGATTTTGTTGAAGGACCTTGTATACTGGAAACTTTAAATTAATCGGCAAAGTAACATCCAAGCCGTACACCAATTCGAATGGACTTTTCCCAGTTGATTCCTTTATGGTGATCTTGGCCGCCCATACTGCATACCTTAACTTACTATCCCAACACCTCTTATTATCACCCACGGTCTTTTTTATAATACTCATCAAGTTCTTGTTACTTGATTCAATGAGTCCATTACCTTGAGGGTAATAATTTGAAGAGTGTGATAGTATGATACCATATTCTAAACAAAACGTGGATAGTTCCCTGCCACTGAAACCCTTTTCATAATCGGTTATAATCTTAGCTGGAGTTCTGAACCGAGTAATAATTCTATCTTCCAAGAAATCTATGATAACCTTTGTTGTAGCTTGCTTCGTTGGAATGACTTCAACCCACTTAGTAAAATAATTTGTAGCTGGAAAGATCCATTTATATTTGTTGCTTGAATTTTGTTTAAATTCGTCGATGAAATCAAGACCTCATTGTTGAAATGGTGCTTCAATGACGATAGGTTGAAGAGGCAATGCTTCAAGTCTTTGTCTTCCTGTGAAAAGTTGTCAAGGCTGACAACCACGTACATACATGTATACATATTGGAAGATACTGGCCCAATAATATCCCGATCTGAGAATCGTATGAGTTGTGGTGGAAGCCGCATGGTGACAGCCACATAGTCCTTAGTGGAATTCTTTCATTAATTCTTCTGCTTGGGTTGGTTCTACACATGCCAAAATGACGTTGTCTGGGTTTTTCTACCTCAATCCCTGGACTGATCTTGAAGCTAAGTCCACGAGGCAATACTTGGAATCTTTCAACTTTAGGGATCTCTTCTTGTGATCTAGAAAATAAGCCGCGCAAGATAGATTCATTAGATAATACACTATGTCTGTGTACCAATCACATTGATCTATTTCTTCTGCGACTATCGAGATCATAAGTGTCGAATCTTCCTTTAAATCAAGGACTTCTTCATTTCCTTCTGCCAGTAACTGAGCCAAACCCCTGCCTCTGACCAACTTAGTGGGTTGTATTTCCAAGTCATATTCCTGAACATAGCTTGTGAAAGGGATCTTTACCCCCTTCCCAAAATGGAAACACTACTACAAAGAGTAATAGGTTCTGGAATGCTGTCAATGCTTGATGGTTTTTCTGGTTATAATCAATTAATGGTTAAAAAGGAAGATCACCATAAGACTACATTCACAACCCCATGGGGCACTTTCCATTATTTGAGAATGCCTTTTGGTTTATCTAATGCAGGGGCCACTTTCCAGAGGGTTGATAGGGAAAATCATTGAGATTTACCAGGATGATTTAATAGTTTTTTCAAAATATGGGGGAAGCCACATCAAACATTTAAAACAGGTTTTTGAAAGATGCAGGGAATTTGGAACTTCATTGAATCCAGCTAAATCAGTTTTTGGGGTGACTGAGGGAAAACTTCTCAGCCACATAGTCTCCAAAGATGGGTTAAAATAGATCCTGAAAGAGTTCAATCCATTAAGGAAATCCCATTTCCCACATCAAAGAAATCTCTCCAATCTTTCCTTTGAAAAACAAATTTTGTTCACAAGTTTATTCCAAATTATGCGGAAGTAGCCAAGCCATTTTACAAATTGCTTAAGAAAGATGTCCAATTTGAATGGGATGACCAGGGTAAGAAATCCTTTGAGGAATAAAGGCATCCGTGTCCAAAGCTTCTGTCCTAGTGAGTCTAGATTATTCCAAGGACTTAAAAGATTTTTTCCTTTGCTTCAAAAGATACCATTGCAAGTGTCTTGCTCCAAACAAATGACCAAGGTCATGACCAACCCATTGCTTACATGAGTAGGGCCTTGCAGGACTCAGATTTAAAATATCATATAGTTGAAAAGCAAGCATATGCATTGGTTAAGTCCCTTAAACATTTCAGAACTTTTATTGGGTATTCTAAAGTAATTGGATATGTTCCTAACTCAACGGTCAAAGATGTAATATCTCGAACAGAAGGGCTAGGTGCAAGAGGGAGATGGGTTGCTAATATCCAAGAGTATAACTTAGAAATTAAGCCCACAAAGTT
Source organism: Pseudotsuga menziesii (assembly GCA_001517045.1). Lineage (NCBI taxonomy): Eukaryota > Viridiplantae > Streptophyta > Pinopsida > Pinales > Pinaceae > Pseudotsuga > Pseudotsuga menziesii. The sequence continues at coordinate 667,642 of LPNX010875206.1, read as the reverse complement.
AGTTAAAGGATAAGGCCTAGCGCAAATGCTGACTGCAGGCAATGAAAAAACTTGGACATGGTTTGCCAAATTGATGAGCCAGAATATTCCCCAAACTTTCAAAAGTTAGAACAAGTTGAATGGTATGTAGATATCATTTTTTATCTAAATCATGGCACATGCCCAAGTCATCTTGAGGGTCATAAGAGAAGAGCCTTAAGGTTAAAGACAACTAAATTTGTCATTACTCAATTGGGACTAGGATGGAAGAATCCAAATGGGTTGGTCCTTAGATGTGTTAATAAAGATGAAGTTGTTATCACATATACATTTGCAGACAGGCTTCCATGATGTAGCATGCAGACTTGTCTCTATTTCTATTCCGGGCTACTTTTTATATGGGGTATCAGCATGAATCTTACAACTTCATTTCACTTCAGAGCCTTGTTCATCATATTTTCCTTGCCAGGACTGAGATTCAGGAGTCCATTTGAGATGATATCGTTGATGATCTAGTTCATTATAGTAGAGCAGATCAGGAGTTGGTACATACAGTTATAGAGGGGCTTATCAGTTGGAGACAGGTATACATGGTGAGATCAGGTATATTTCCTTGGTTTAGTTTTCCTCTATGATGTATCTCAAACACCTATGCTTGTCATGTTAGGATGATTATGGTGACCTATGCTTATATGTTCTATATTGCTCTAACCTGTGTTATGTCGATGTATTTGTAACTTCGGAATGTATTCACTTGTATATCTTATGTATTGTACCCCGATGTTTATTTTGGGAAGTATCTATGATGTAATTGAGTCATGTCATGCCTTGATGTTTCGATCGGGTGATTCAATAAGTAAACAAGTTATGTAAAGTCATTGAGGTTAACCCTCCATTGTAAGTCGGGGAAATAGTCTCCACAATTGTGTCAAAGTTAACCCTCCTTGTTGATCGGAGGGCAAAGTCCCCACAGTTGTGGGGCACTAGGGTTATTAGACTCTCCTAAAGATGTCGGCCTTAGTAAGTAATTCTTAAGTGGGGCCGACATGTTAAAGTGGACATTAAGTGAATGAAAGAATATAAATAGAGAGTGAGTCTCTGTATTTATTACACACACACTCACTCACTGGGGCACATGAGTGAGGGAGGAGAAGCTCTCTCAAATGAGAGAGAGAGAACAAGCTGTTGGAGATCATCTTTATGTTTTCGGGTTTTACTGCTGCCATTGGTGCTCATTCTATCTCTGAGGAAGTTGCGGGCTTTTCTCCTTTATGGTTTCCCCGAGGAAAATTCTTTCTCTTGTCTCTTGTGTTTATTGTTGTGCATGTTATTCTCTCAGATAAGATCCTAAGATCATATTGCTTAAATGATAGAGCTAACTTGAGAAGAAGACATTGTGCAGCTGCAGAAGCTAAGGCTTCTTACTTTTTGGGTCTCTCTCCACAATCCATTAGCAAAAGTATGCTAGGTTGACTCTCCATTGAAGGGCGCATCTTTTTGTCGAAGTGGAATTCAATTTCGAGCATTTTCAATTTTTGGTGTGGGAAATTAGGGCTTTTTATAGAAGAAGAATTTTGAGTGAGCTCGGCATAGGATTGCTCTCTTCATCAAAATCGAAGTTTAGAGACCTGGGCCGAGATTTTTGGTTGGGTGTAACTCCGGGAAAGTTAAACCCTAGTTTGACCGCGGGCTGGAAAAACCCTAAATACTAAAACTGATAAGTTTTGGTACATTCGCTATATCTCGGGATTGCAGAAGTCTCAGGGGCCGAAACTTTCACAGGTCGAATATAAATTCCTGATGTACACTGTGTCCAAGTTTCAGCCTCAGATTCGCTATATTCTAGGAGATATGATTCCTCCAAGTTAGGGTTCCCGCCTCTCCCAGGATTCATCCCTAAACAGGACACCTAGGGAGAATTGCTATATCTTGTGCTACAGAGGTCCAAATGAAATTTCTCAAGAAGTTCCCGAAAGGGCACGGGCTGTACTTTCTGTGGTCAACGTTTCAGACCCCGAAGATAAAACAGTGACACGTGGCAGTCCGTACAACTTTGCTAATCTGAACAGTCCTGAAACAGGTCACCTTGGGAAACCGCTCATAAGTCCCAATTGGTTAAACCAATTCTGATGAAACCTATGGTGTTGGAACAGGGACAGGCGAGGCTACCTCAGTGCAAAGTTTCAGACACAGAGGAGCAGTAATTGCGGAGATACCTCAGAAACAGTATCATGCATTTATGCAGAAGAAATTGGAAAACTAGGGCTTCCTGTTCCGGGAGCTTCCCTCCACTATTTAAAAAAAAGGAGTACATTGGACAACTCACCTTGAAGAGGTCTATCTTTCTATCCAATCAGATCTGAAAGATTCCATGTTTTGAAAATTAGGGTTTCTTTGACAAACCCTAGATTGGCCAGCTCTGGAACCAGGACGGACACCTCAAATCGGTAAGATCTAATCTTTTGCTATTTTCATTTGAGGTTCTCATTTCAAAGTGATCTATCACATCAGCTTGATGATAAACTTGGTGAAGTTGACAACTTCCAATCATGGAAGTATATGATCTCTCTGAAGAAAATGAATTGGACACCTACATAACTAGAGAGGTTCCAGTTCCAGAGGGAGATGAGGCTAAAAGCCTTACACCAGAAGAACTTGGTCAAGGCCAAGAAGATCATTGCTGATTCAATCACGGATCAACTTATACCACAAGTGTCTTCCCTAAAGACATCGAAAGAGATGTTTGATTCCTTGACCAAGCTATTTAAAGGGAAGAACATAAATCAAAAGATGACTTTGAGAAACCAGTTGAAGAATGTGAAGATCCAGAATGCTGAGACCATACAGTCATACTTTACAAGGGTATCTCAAATCAAAGAACAACCTGAAGCAGTAGAAGAAGTGGAGAATGAAGAAGTTGTGATAACTACCTTGAATGGCCTCCCAGGATCATGGGATTTATTCATTCGAGGAACATGTGCCAGAAGGAAATGATTACTTTCAGCAGACTCTGGGAAGAAGAAGAAGCTCGACTCATAATGAGAGAAGAGAAGATGGGAGCAACTGAAGATCAAAATCTCACCATCCAAAGAAGATCCCTCAAGCGATGAGGAATATGAAGAACTCGACCTCTTATCCATCTTAGCATTTGGATAAGAAATGATGCTATTATGAATAAAGAAGATGATGAAGCTGAAGGCTCAAGAAAGAGTCTACCCACGAAACAAATAAAGATAAGTATTTCATTGTCATTTCATGATATTGTTTTGTTATGCATTTGTTTATATTTAGTTGATGTATTATTCATGATAGAATGTTTGCATTAATGACAGTATATGCATGTGATGGGTAAGTAGCTCATGGTGCTATATAACTCTCCATTGCTACTTATCTAGAACGAAACCTCTTTGCTGACATATTGGATTAGTGCATAATCTCAATTTTGTCTTGATAGAGATGAAAGGCATCTAGAAAGTTTCTGTGAGATATGGATGAATGTTGTATTGGCTAGAATAGTTGCATGATCGAATATTTATGCATAAGAATTTGCCATTATGAATATGCCTTATGAAATGTTTCTAACCATACAAATGCATTTGACTTGTAGGAAAGATCGCGTACATAATCACCTAGAAGAAAAGAAGGATGAGACTTGTTTCGAAAAACAAGTGACGACAGATAAAGAAGAAGATGACGATACTTTCAAAGAATTAAAGAGGCCTTAGACACAGTGCAGTTATGTGACATTGTTGAGCGAAACCATTGATGCAGATCCTTCCAGTTATGAAAGAAAGGGAAGGAGAGTACTAGTTCAAGAAGAATGATGTCTAGGATGCAGCATCAAGACTTGAAGGGAAGTCCGTAGTATCTTCCATATGGATCTACAAAGATCCAGCATCCAGTTCATGGAAACATCATACAAGGAAGGATTCGTAGCATGAGGCTTCTCACGGAAAGAAGGCATAGACTACGAAGAGACATTTGCAGCCACCGGAAGTTAAGACACATGACAGGCAAAATCATGTATGCAAATGAAAGAAGGCCTTGTACGAGCTCAGAAGGCACCCATGGGATAACACATACATGAGGAGCTTGAATATCACCTAGAGTGATGAAGATCTTAACCTTTGCTACAAGGTTGAATATGAAAGCCTATAGAGGATGACAGGCTCACATATGGGTGCGACAAGAACTTTTGAAAAGGTTCAAGATAGAGGATCTTGGTATTCAATATAGATACATAGAATAATAGTAGCAGAGGAAGCTACTTGTCACTCCAGTACAGAATGTTTAAATGCATAAAGTACAAAAGGCAGAGGGAGAATGATGCTCCGCTTCAGAGGGAGTGACTGCAGAAGATCCCGAGGTTCGACATGGTACGACAGGATGGATAGCTTACTGAGGAGTCTAGGATTTACTGAGAGTAAAGTGGATTCCAACCTTTTCTTCAAGGTTGAAGGTAGAAGACCAGTGATGCTCCTGTTATATGTCGATGACTTGTTCCTAACAGAAAAGAAGAACTCATTAAGGTTGCAAAGCATGCAGTGAGGTACTTGAAGGGTACAGTTGAGTATGGGCTCAAGTATGATACGAATCAGAAGATTAACTTGGAGGGTTATGTGGATTCGTATTGGGCAAGCTCTTCCATTGATAGGAAGAGCACTTCGAGGAGCTACTTCAGTATAAGATCAGAGGGGGGCAGTGAAGCTCCAGTATGTGATCCAGATCGAGTTCTCTCAAAAGAGGGAGTTCTAGCATATTCGGTGAGACAGGTTGTCTGAGCATAAATCCTGACGAAGCTCGTAGGTTGCTCAAATGTAAACGGTCCTATAGGTTGTCTTCGGATGTAATAGGTCCTGGTGAAGCTCACAGGTTATCCTTGGACATAATCAACCCTGATGTGATTCTATGCTAGAAATGGCCAGAGTGAAGTTTGAGTACTTCAGGGAGAAGCTTGGTGTTCTCCAGATCGAGGTTCCTTCCAAGAGGAATTGATGAGTCCGTGAGTCATTCTGTCATGGTGAGAGGATTGGTTCCTTCCATGGTCAAATGTAAGGGCTGAGCCATTCTGTCATGGTGAGAGGATTGGTTCCTTCCATGGTCAAATGTAAGGGCTGAGCCATTCTGTCATGGTGAGAGGATTGGTTCCTTCCATGGTCAAATGTGAGTGCTGAGCCATTTTGAGGTGACTGTGAGATGTGTTCTCACATGATCAGATATAAGCGTTGAATGCCATTCTTTGGCAGAATGGAGGCACCTGGTTAGTTACCAGGAATTTGTTCAGTCTGGGGCTGACAATCAGCCTGGGGTTGAGAGTCTTTTTGACATGATGTGTGAATGAGTTTCCTATCATGGTCAGATGTAAGTGCAGAGCCTTTCTGACATGATGTGTGAATGAGTTTCCTATCATGGTCAGATGTAAGTGCAAAGCCTTTCTGACATGATGTCTGAATGAGTTTCTTATCATGGTCAGATGTAAGTGCTGGAGAGCCTTTTTGACATGATGTGTGAATGAGTTTCCTATCATGGTCAGATGTAAGCGCAGAGCCCTTCTGACTTGGTTTGCGATGAGTTTTTGACCATGGTTAGATGTGAGTGCTGGGCGGGCCTTTCTGACATAGTTGTGATGTGTTTTCGACCATGGTCAGATATAAGCGCTGAAGAAGATGAAGACCTACATGGAGGCTAGGCCTACAACCAGCATGAAAAAGAGTTGACTCTGTAGAACTTCTTGTGACGAGAAGAATGAAGAGATAGCACCATTTGATTGAGATAGCGGAAGCAGTGATAATGATGATGATCCAGTGATGATCCAATTTTGATGATGATCCAGTGATGATCCAGTTTCGATGATGATCCAGTGATGTTCCATTCTTGATGAAGATGACTTGACGATGAAGGTGACTTGAAGATGAAGATGACTTGATGATGATCCAGATGATACAAAGAAGAAGACTTGTGCTGATAAATTGTGTCGAGAGAATACCTTCCTAGTTAAGAGGGAGTGTTGATGTATTTGTAACTTCGGAATGTATTCACTTGTATATCTTATGTATTGTACCCCGACGTTTATTCCGGGAAGTATCTCTAATGTAATTGAGTCATGTCATGCCCTGATATTTCGATCGGGACATTCAATAAGTAAACAAGTCATGTAAAGTCATTGAGGTTAACTCTCCATTGTAAGTCGAGGCAATAGTCCCCACAATTGTGTCAAGGTTAACCCTCTTTGTTGATCGGAGGGCAAAGTCCCCACAATTGTGGGGCACTAGGGTTATTATACTCTCCTAGAGATGTCGGCCCTAGTAAGTAATTGTTAAGTGGGGCCGACATGTTGAAGTGGACATTAAGTGAACGAAAGAATATAAATAGAGAGTGAGTCTCTGTATTTATCACACACACACTCACTCACTGGGGCGCATGAGTGAGAGAGGAGAAGCTCTCTCAAGTGAGAGAGAGAGAACAAGTTGTTGGAGATCATCTTTATGTTTTCGGGTTTTACTATTGCCATTGGTACTCATTCTATCCCTAAGCAAGTTGCAGGGTTTTCTTCTTTATAGTTTCCCCAAGAAAAATTCTTTGTCTCTTGTCTCTTGTGTTTATTGATGTGCATGTTATTCTCTTAGATAAGATCCTAAGATCATATTGCTTAAATGATAAAAATCTAACATGGTATCAGAGTTAACCTGAGAAGAAGACATTGTGCAGCTGCAGAAGCTAGGTCTTCTTACTTTTTGAGTCTCTCTCCACAATCCATCAGCAAAAGTATGCTAGGCTAACTCTCCATTGAAGGGCGCATCTTTTTGTCGAAGCGGAATTCGATTCTGAGCATTTTCACTTTTTGGTGCGGGAAATTAGGGCTTTTTACAGAAGAGGATTTTTTGAGTGAGCCCGGCATAGGATTGCTCTCCTCATCAAAATCGAAGTTTTGATTAACATGTTATGATTAATCAAGGAATTCAATGTGAAGACTGTTGCCCATGCCATGTTTGAACAAAGTGTAAACCTTAGTGTTAGGTTGGTTCCATGTCATTTCTCCCCATCCTTCGAGTTCATCCACTTTTTTTTGTATCCCATGACTTAGACTGATGGAGACTTGTGAGATTGAAGATCCTTTTCCCTATCCTGACCCCTATGCATGATGGATCCCACGTTGTTTTGTGTCTCGGCTCCGAGTTGTGCAACAAAACTTGTCGAATCCTTGATCCTTCTTGGCGAGGAGAACCCGCTGGTGTTGGTTCCTGAGCTTAGGTGAATTGGGTTTTGAAGCCTTGACCTCTCTGGTCGGTTGCCCCCGATGTTTGGTCCTAGCTGTAGATTTTCCCCCTAGTTGCCCGAGAAGTTGTCAGCTAAAACCTGAAGCAATATGTCTACCATCATTACATGCATTATGAGTTATATGCTATATGTATTTTGAAATGCAAGCCTGCAAATGAAATTGCAAACTGTGTCTTTAGACGCAAATCAGAAAGGCTATGAAATGAAATTGTGAAAGGCCCAGATAAAGCAGTGGATAAACAAATGCTAAATCTAAAGACTGTTGGCCATATTATTGAAATGTAATGATTAATTCCTCACGGAGCCTAATGGTTTTGATGTGAGATGGAGTAAGGGACAACTAATTCTAAGTGTCCCCTAGGATCTCTTCACTACAGTTTCTTGTGTACTCAACACAAGGGTCCTAGAAAAGATCCTCATGGAGCTTGTTCTTTAGCTTGGATGTGAGTCGTAGACATGAATTTTAAGGTTGAATGGACACTTTTCAAATCAGCTCATCCACTTGTGAGACACAACCATTCCCTATTGTTCATCCATCATGTATATGTCACCTTGGTAGAGTGTATTGGTTATCATTCGGATAGATCACTGTTGTCGCCTTTCACACACCTGGGGGGGACGTGGCAGAAATATTCAAGCCACTCGGTATGTCCTTGGGGACAAATCTCGAGTCAAGGCTGTGACGTTGTTCTTGACTCCTCCGTTTAGGCCAAGTCTTAACGAAGCCAACGGGCGTAGACCTTATTAATTGCTAAGGCTTTTAGGGCTTTAGTGATTAATGATGATGAAACAAGTTACTTAGGAGTTTTGGTAAACAAATTCAGCACAAGATATTTGCAGGATTTGTTACACCACAACAGCATAGAAATTAATACTTGATAAGCAAGACTGCGGAATCATATGAAAATATCAAAACATAGATTAGTGCCAATAATGGAGTCCACAAATAAAATTGTTGTTGAAACTTGAAATGCAAAAAGGATGTTGCAAGTGCTCTTGGTCAAATTTTAAGTTAATGTAAGATGAGTTGATTACTTAGGGGGGAAGGGGACTCTCGATATACCCACGGGGTATGAGGAGTATGTCCAAAACCTTTAACCGATGCGGCTATCCGTAAGGAATATGTAGGCTGGTTGGAGTCTTGGAGACGATGTTCAACACTACACCGCAAGGGTGTAGTCTAACTTGTGCCTCGAGGTCACTTCCCAGTTGTTCCTGCTTCCTTTGGGTAATTTGCCACCGCAACAGCTAAAATCAAGGTGTTGGATTTTTTCCTGGGGAGCTTTATTGAAAGATGTGAGATCTAATTATTCTAGTCACCCACGCTACTTTTGATGTGAGGCCTTATTAATTGCTAAGGCTTTTAGGGCTTTAGTGATTAATGATGATGAAACAAGTTACTTAGGAGTTTTGGTAAACGAATTCAATATAAGATATTTGCAGGATTTGTTACACCACAACAACATAGAAATTAATACTTGATAAGCAAGAATGCAGAATCATATGATAATATCAAAACATAGACTAGTGCCAATAATGGAGTCCACAAATAAAATTGCTGTTGAAATGCGAAAAGGATGTTGCAAGTGCTCTTGGTCAAATTTTAAGTTAATATAAGATGAGTTGATTACTTAGGGGGGAAGGGGACTCTCGATATACCCAGGGGGTACGGGGAGTATGTCCACAACCTTTAATCGATGCGGCTACCCACAAGGAATATGTAGGCTGGTTGGAGTCTCGGAGACGATGTTCAACACTACACCGCAAGGGTGTAGTCTAACTTGTGCCTTGAGGTCACTGCCCAGTTGTTCCTGCTTCCTTTGGGTAATTTTCCACCGCAACGGCTAAAATCGAGGTGTTGGATTTTGCTTGGGGAGGTTTATTGAAAGATGTGAGATCTAGTTATTCTAGTCACCCACGTTGCTTTTGATGTAGTCGGCTGATCGGACGAATTGCAGCCAATGCAGAGCATACACAACGGAGTCTTGGTAATTTTTTAAGGATTTTATACTTATGTTCTTGTTAAAATAGAAAACCTCCAGGAGTCTCTTTTGGTTCAAATGGACCTCAATCGGGAAAGCAAGGAGGGGTTGATTTTAGATAACAGAAAAAAATGCCAAAAAAAATCATGGATTATCTAATTAGTCCTACCACGCATCTCTTTCCCCTTTCGGGTCAATCGGGAATTCGTGGGGTAAGTAGTATGATTACTTTGAATTTGTGAATATTGAAAGCATGTAATGTAAATTCAAAGTATACAATGCTTCAATACACAACTAAACTAAAAAAAAAGTGGAAAAGTGCAAAAAACCACAAAACGTAGGATCCCCCTGGAGGGATGGGGAGTGGGCTCGAAAGAGCCTACTATGAAACCTTTTTATTAACTCGGTTACAATGCTTTAGAGGAAATTCATTTTGGTCATTTTTATCTGGGATCCAAAGGCTTACGAAATAAAAAAAGAAAAGAAGCTCGGCTGAGGGGGGAACTTCCTAGAAGCTCCGGATGTCCAAAAAAAGTGTTTCCAGGCAGAGTTTCCTTCTCTTTTTTAATGGGCCTCCTAAAAAACAGCAAGCAAATGTCAGTGAAAGATGCCCAAAAACACTTTGGAAGTGTCTTTGGACAACACACAAAAATTACACAAAAAAAAAACTAAGTTAAAATAATGAGAAAATGGCAAAAAGGAACCAAGGAAAGCAAGCTTTCCTTGGGATCTTGGCTTTCTTTTTGGGCAGCGAATACGATATGCACTTACGTGCAGGATTCAACTTTAAAAGTTTAGGCAAAATACTTTCAAATGAGAAGTTAAGAATATGCTTCAAATTTACATGCAAAGGAAAGTAGATTTAACTAGATCTATTTAATGAAAGATGAATCTTATGTTGATGAAATTGTCATTGATGCCAACATGGACTTGCAGTGGCCCCACGGGATGTCATTGAAGCCACCAAGTCCCACCTGCAGTGCCTTGATCCCTTACAGAGTGGGTTTGTGCTTTGAAGCACCTTGTACCCAGTTGACATGGTCCCTGTGCATGGCTAAGGTGGTTGAAGAAGCCCATGATGCTTCTTGCTTGATGAAGAAGCCTTTGGACCCACATTTGTTGGGTTAATGGTCCTTGTACCCTTGAAGCAATGGTGAAGATAGTGTGGCTCAGGTGTGTGGAGTTTTTGATGTGTTAATGAACAAGTCCTTGCTCATGATGCTCCTATTAATTGAAAGATCACATAGATGAAGCCCTTACTCTTGATGAAGTCTTGGTTTGTGAGCCTTTGGATATGCTACTCATCATGATGCCTTTGCATATGATAGCTTGGGTATTGCAACCCAAGCGTGGGCATTTAAGGTCTTGGAACCCTTGAAGATGGCTCTAGGGAAAAATAAAGATAAAGGCACCCCTCATGATAATGATGACATGGCTTATGAAGTCAAACCCTTGGACTTGATGAAAGCTGGTGGTGAACTTGATGGAGTATGGTCAACAAACCTTAAGGCTTGACCATTGACGAAGATTTGTATTAAAAACATCATATATTTTTTTATGTCGGCCCAATAAAAATTAGAAGTCGACTCAGAATAAGAAATAAAATATTTTTTATACAACAGGTCGGCTCACTCAATATTTTTTCAAGTCGGCCTCAAAAAATTCATAAAAATGTATATAAATACCCCTATCAATGACCTCATTTTGCACATAAAAAATTTTGGGGTTAGCTCTGAATTTCGGCTGTTTACTGAGGCTGCCTCAAGACCGAGGGTTATAGCAGGAGATGAGCAGCAGACTGTGGAAATTTTGTGGGAGCAGTCAAGACATTTTTTTGGTGTTTTCTGTAGTAGTTTGAAGAAAATTTTGGGAGCAGCAGTCTGAGGAAATTCGTTTCTTCCACAGAGGCAGTCGAGGGTTTTAACAGAAACATTTTTTTTGGTAACTGCTGTTAGTTCGAATTTTTCAAGAGAGAATACAGTCCGAGCCCTGTCTAGGGCATGCTCCATGGTTCAGCAGCCCTGTTAAGGGCACCTACAGGTCATGGCAGCTTTTATTGTGGGCTAATTCAGGCAGACCGAGGAAGAACAAAGGCTGTTCCAGGCAAGTGGCAGCACGTTTGGGGTTTACACCAGCAGCAGCAGAGGAGTGGTGTATGGTTCCTTCATTGATTTTTTTTATTCTTGGGTTTTTATCTTGTCTCACACCAAGCAATTGGAGGAGTTTTTAAATTTGTTGCTTGCACAGTTTACATTCTTTGCTAGCTGTCATTGCAAACCCGAGCTAGAGAAGTCACACAGTCCGAGTTTGTTCAGTCTCTGGGTTTTGACACCTTCTCAGCAGTTCATAGTCAAGCTTGAAAGCTACTATGATAAACATGGATCAGTGGTGTAAAGGCAAATGAAGATGATGATCCAGGTATGCATATAGCCCTAGTTTTTATGCTGAGTTTAAAGTCATCCACAGCAGGTTGATGCCCAGTCCAAGGTTTGACAAAGTGATCTACAGAAACATCGCGCTTCATCAGTGATCACCTATTCTTGCATCTTATGAAGTAGTCTGTGTATTTATTTTTAAGGAGCAGCAGTCAAATATTTTTTTATTGATGGCAGTCCAACCTAGGATTGGTCTTGGGGTTTTACCAACATAAGTACACTCATGTCCGAACTGTTTATGAAGGTTGATGACAAGCAGCAGCAGAGTTTGAGTATTTTACAGTTTGAACTTGGTGAAAACATTTACAATTTGACACCATCTATTGTGGACGTGTTTGGGGTCTCTTTCTCAGACCCAAGTCCTCTACAGTCAACTTACACTCTGTTTTTTTATGAGTTTGAACAGTCATCTTCTCTCAGCATGAAAACAATCTTTGAAGACAACTAACAACAGTCCTCTTTGGTTAAAAGATCATCTACAGGATACATACAGTTAACAGAGGTAGGTCTTGTTTGGGTAGCTTGTTTGAAGACAGCAACAGACCCTCCGAACTTAAAGAAAATACACAGTTCGAGTTTTGTACAGTATGAAGTTTTAATGAAGCATATTCATAGCCCCGGTTCATGAGGTTGTGAAGTATGTTCCAATGAAGTGATGAAGAGTAGTTAGAAGTCTTCTACAACAGTCTTGCATATCCTAGGTATGGAGTCCAAAATCTTGATATACAGCCAATGAAAGGTAAGATCACTCCAAACTCTATATGAGCAGTATATACAAGTAAATGTGTATTTATGGACAGTAGTATATAATGTACAGCGTATAGTGTTTATATAGAAGTCAGTGATTGGTACAAAGATCAGTAAGTGTATGAATTAAGGTGTGCGAAAGTGGTCTGTACAAGTGGTATGTTTAGCCTGTGCAATTGAATGAACAAGTGAAAGTATGAATGTGTGATTTATTACATGTCATATTCCTAGATGACTATGATGTACTCTAAAATGATGATGATATGATGATGCATACCTATGACACTATGATTTGATGCATTCATGCTTCGTGGTGGTGATATGTAAGCAATGATGACGTACACAGTGATTATGATGATTATGTAAGCAATGATGATGTACATACAGTGAGAAAGTGTTTGAACAGTGATTTGGACAGTTGAGTGTGACTGAAGCAGCAAAGTGATAGATGTAAGCAGACCTTAGGTGATTTGGCCTGAAGTGGCACTGATAAGTGGTATATATATAGATTTAATGTGACACTTAATGATCCTCTGATGATGCCCTAGTTCCAACAGTGACCTGCATTGTGATGAAAACAACAATGATGTTGATGAGATAAATGAAAAATTGCCAGGACAGAATGCTTTGGGACACAAACATTGTGAAGATTGTGAATTGCTGATATTCCTTCTAGGACAGTATGTGCTTGGACAATGATGTGTTGAATTACTGATATCATTTCTGAATGCTTTGTACAAGGTGTTATACACAGGCCTGATGAATCAATATTGACAGCTGCAGATAAACATTGATGGGTATGCTATTGACTTGATGACTCAGCAGTGTATTGAGGAGCTGTGATTGATGGTTGATGTGCACAGATATTTGAGTAGAGATTGAGACTATGACCAGCAGCAGAGATGATGAGCCAAGATGATGAGCAGCATTGATGAGCAGAGATTCATGACCAGCAGTGAGCAGTGGTACAGCAGAGTTGATGTGATGAGCAGAGAAGATGAGCATCTTTGATGTGTCAGAGATTTCTTGATGGTAACACGAGTATACTGTATTGTAAATGCAAGCTTGTCTTGCTTTTGAGGTTAGGATACCTCAAACTCTTCTTAGCAGGGTCTAAGAAAACCAGGCAGGGTCCTGGATGCAGAGTAGGTGCTCTATGTATTGGTAGGTGCTGATTTTGCCTAACGGTTGTAGCCGAACCAAAACTAATACAAAAAGATTACAAACTTATATGGTGTTGTGTTCTTCTGTGTTTTGGTTCTTGATGATTTAAATGCTATGATATGTGAATGATGAAGTTTATAAAATGATTTTGAGATTGGTAGAGTAACGGAATGATGAACTGGTAGCTAACTGTGATAAGCTAAGAAAAGTTTAAAATTGCTTCACACTGATTCACCCCCCCTCTTAGTGTCTACATTTTATGTATGAAACTTTAAGATCTAGACTATGAGCTTTAAGAAGATAGATCTATGTTAAATTTCACTTTAAGATGATAGATCTAAAAAATTAAAGCTATGAACCAAGTAACCAAGTAGATTTTAAATTTTAAAAAGAGAAAGAGAAGAGGGCAAGCTTGTAGCTATGAAGATCAACTGAAGAGCTTCCGGTGGAAGCAGTTGAACTATGTAGAATGAAAAGGTGGAGATGATGAGGTACAAACTTGTTCAAAACCTTCTCCACGGAAAAAACCTGTAACAAGCAAAAATAAAACTTGTAGAGAGATTTGTGAGATCCAATGATATACATATAAAAGACTAGAGCAGCATGATAATAAACTATTGAAAATGCCAGATCTTGATCTTTACATACATATGAACAACAAAATCTATAAATAAACTTATTTAAAGACTCTTTCCTTTCGATTGGGACCAATCCTGACAAGGTTAGATTCACAAATCAAGCAAGAAAAAAAATGCACCAAATATAGGCTACCTCAAGCATGAGCAACAATATTCATCCAACTGAATGCCTTACACCATCTAGCCTCCAAAGCTCTTCTTTATTCACAATGAAAAAATATAACAATATTACAATGGAAACAACGCTCCATCCAACTCTAACTAGCTTGGAAAAGAGAAAGGTTGCTTTATTTATAGCCAGAGCCAAGAACCCTGGGGAGCTACCAACATTGAAGATAAACCTGGAGTTATCTGACTTTGAATTGAAGAGGAACTGAGTTGAAGTAAACAGCAACTAAAGAGGTGAATGACACCTCTCACACTTAGCTCTCAATCAGCTGCCAACCAACTCCATCTAATGCCAAATCACCAAATCGACATCCTTCATTTCCTCTCGCGTGAAGGTTCCAAAGTTGACGTGAGGAAAGGAAATGTGTGATGCCATCCATTCTTCATGCTTTAGTTTAAAATATTGGACCAAGGTTCAAACATAAAACAAAGTTTTGATTTCGTATTAAACCATCCACTTGCGCGAGTTTCACTTTGATAGCGTGAAGGCTCACGTCACCACTTCATGCGAGCTCTAATCCATCAAAACTTTTTAAACCAAAGTTTTAAAACCAAGCCAAATGAAATTACAAAGTGGGAGGGGTCCACCTCTCTTTGTCCACTCGCTAGTTTCCACCATAAAATAGCGTGTAGTCTCCATGACATCACCCATCCACGTGAGCTTTAATTTATAAACCATACTTTTAAATCAAAGTTTAACATAAACTTAAGTTTGAAAGGGTCGTAAGCCTTAAGGGACCCATGCCAGGGCACCATTTTTAATTTTTTCACTTTTTCAAACTTTGTCCTTATGCCAAAATGTCCTAATTTAGCATTAAAATGCCTTTTTGATGCATCTTTAGCTGAATAATGGCCCACGGGGTATTTCGGCCGCCTGACTGATGTGGAAAGTGGTCCCTGAAGAAAAGTGGGCACTTTGAGTGTGAAAATGAGTGTCCCCACATCAGAAACGGACTCTATATCTGACTTTTATTACATTTTGAAAAGTTCTAATTAAACCATTAAAAAATCACCTAATTTTGCGGAAAAATAAAATTTTCTCGGAAACTGACAAAACTCTAGGGGGACCTAGCACATGGCCATACCACTCAAAATCAATGCCTAGCATGTTGAAAAACACTGACATGGAGGCTCTAATAACCCCCTAAGGCCAAAACACCAAGACGACTACCCCAACTTTGGAGGTGTGAGTGAAAAACTCAGAAATTATTAGTCGTTTGTTCAACAACCAATAATAATCGAGGGAAAAAACACTCTGGGCTAGTTGGCTTGTTGCTTAAGTATGGAAATCCGAGCCTTTTATAAAAAATTAAATGCTAGTACATTTTTTACAATTTCCCCAAGGGGGTATGAACATGTGTTTACAAAAAAATAACAAAAAGTTCACGAAGAAGCCTAAATGACTTCTGAACTTTGAATAATGAACAAGTGTTTGTTCTCATCACCCGGCTCACTTGATAATACCGACTAAGTATGACTTAGTAGGTAACATCTGGCTCCATTTAGGGACACGTGCTTTGATTGATCTTCTAATCAAAGAAGAGGATGTGAGAACTCTGGAATCTCTGGGTCCTGCATAAAAACTAAAGTCCATCGGTAACACATATATAAAGAGAAACCAACTGGGAAACTAATCTATTGCACAAAGTTAGTATATAATGTACAAAAAAGAAAAACTATTTTACAACACGAATATACAACAAAAACTTTCAAGATTATTACTATGATACAACATCTATAATACAAAAATATGATACATAAATAAAATACATGTAAGGATAAGTTTAGAAATAAGCCCTGATACCACCGATGCCAATAATGTCATCAGACCATCTCAGTGAAGAACATCTTGAGCAGAAGGCCATTCACTTGAAGGCTTAATCTTTCCCCTTCTAGGTCATTTAGATAAAAGGAATTAGCGCCTGCTACTTCATCAATGATATAAGGTCCCATCCAAAGGCTGTCAAACTTTCCATGTTTTCCCGGTTTTTCCCTCCGTTTGTCCCATAACAAAACTGTGTCACCTACTTGAAAGGATCTAGGTCTGGTAGACTTATCAAAAGTCCTCTTGATTTTATCTGAATTTTTGATACTCTGGTCAAGAGACTTCCTTTTGTTCTCATCTAACTCAATCAATTGGTTAACTCTGTTTTGGATGGCATCTTGATCTGAGATAAAGTTCTGAAGAAGCTGATACACTGGAAGCTTTAAATGGATTGGTAAGGTGACATCTAGGCCATAGACAAGTTTGAAAGGACTCTTCCTGGTTGAACTTTTCTTAATAATCCTATCAGCCCATAATGCATACTTAATCTTGCTATCCCATGCTTTCTTATTATCACCAACTGTTTTCTTGATTATGGTCATTAAGTTTTTATTAATCGACTCAGCTAGACCATTTCCTTGAGGATAATAATTGGATGAGTGCGATAAGACAATGCCATATTTGAAGCAAAAAGATGACATTTTTGAAGAACTGAAACATGGGCCATTATCTGTGATAATCTTGGCTGGCACACCAAATCTTGTGATAATCGTATCTTCTAGGAAGTCCATGACTACAGCATCGGTTGCCTTCTTGGTGGGTATTGCCTCTACCCACTTGGTGAAATAATCTGTGGCAGTAAGTATCCAAGAATAACCATTGCTTGAATTGTCTTTGAACTTACCGATGAAATCAAGCCCCCACTGCTGGAAAGGGGCTTGGACTACTATTGATTTTAAGGGCAAAGATTTCATCTTTTGCTTCTCGATGAACAACTGACACTGAGGGCAACTTCTGACAAACTTATTCACATCTGAAAAAAGGTTTGGCCAATAGTAACCTGCTCTAAGGATTTTGAGGGCGGTTGTTCTTGCTGCAAAATGTCCACCACAAAATCCTGTATGAAACTCAACCGTGAGTCTCTTGGACTTAGGTTCATCAACACATCTAAGTATTACGCCGTCCGGGTTTCTCCAACCTAGACCATCATTTGTTAAACAATACTTAGTTGCTTTTAACCTTAATGCTCTGCGTTTATGGCCAAGTAGGTGATCAGGGCATGTAAGGTTACGAAGGAAAAAGATGATGTCTGAATACCAAGGTTGCTGCTCTAATATCTGAAGCTCGTCTGATACACTTTGCTCTAGATTACTGTTCTGACAAATCATTCCTACAGCTTTTTCATTCCCCTGAGTTAACATCTTTGCAAGCCCTTGTCCCTTAATCAATTTAGTGGGTTTTATTTTTAAGTCATAATCCTAAATCTTTGAAACCCATTTACCCTTGATGCCTAGACAATTGTTAATTTATTGCAACATTGGAAGATATTCCAAGTAGCATTGTATTCCTCCTTCGGGAGATGAGTTTGGTCTTGTCAGTATCATTAAAAGAAGCAATGTAAATCTCCGAATGTAAGTCGGGTCATTAGTAACCGAGTGTCAATATAATAAATGCTATTTGTAATGTCCAGTTGGACAAGTCGGCCCTGACAGCTAGTGAAGTCGGCCCCACCAAGTTAGAAGTCAAGTCAATAGAAGAATATAAATAGGGAGGCGCTCCCCTTTATTTAGACACACTCACTTAAGCTGGTTTTAGCAAGAGAGAGAAGTAGTAGCGCACAAAGAAGAAGGAAGCAGTTGTTGTCTGGATTTCACATTGCACTGGTTGAGTTCTATACTAAGGAAGTTTTGCGAGGTTTTCTCCCTTGTGGTTTCTCGGAGGAAAATCTCTGTGTTCTTGTGTTTCTTGTGTTTTTGTGCATGTTGTTTTTTCAGTGATCTTCTAGTAGCTAATTGTTTTAAGATATCATCTAAGCAATTTAAAGAATTTAAACATGGTATCAGAGCCACCCTAAAAGGAGACACTGCACATCTAGTGTTTGTTGTTTTTGACAAATCCCTCGACAGATCAACTAGAAAAGAGGGCTCATCCAACTCGCCTTTGAAGGGCGCATCTTTATGTGGTGACAGAACTGAATTCCAAGAATTTTCAATTTTGGACCTGTTACTGCTGTCGGGACAAACTAGGGTTTCAGTTTTTCCAAGGTTTCATCATCAATCTTAGAAAAAGGAAGATATAGTCTACCCCGCCTCAAGAGAGCGCATATTTTCCATCACTCAGCTCCACCTGTGATCCCAGTTTCAACATTAGGGTTTCTACTCCAAACCCTAAGACCTCAGGAAGAAGGTGAGTCAGGAACTGTCTTATGCAAATAAGTATCCGTCTATCTATTTCCATTTGAGGTTCTCAGTTTTTCTAAAGATGACAAAGAATACCAAGCTAGATGAAAAGCTTGAAGGGGCTGAAAACTTTAGAGCATGGAAGTACAGAATCATGCTCATCCTCCAAGAGAATGATCTAGACAAATTTGTAAAAGAGGAAGTGAAAGAACCAGAAGAAGTTGAAGCTAAAACCAAGCACAAGAAGGATATGATCATAGCTAAAAGAATCATAACTTATTCAATCAAATATAACCTGATTCCTCAAGTATCATCCATGGAGACTACAAAAGAAATGTTTGATGCCCTATCAGGGCTATTTGAAGGAAGAAACATTAATAGGAAGATGACCCTGAGAAATCAACTCAAGGGTGTAAGAGCTCAGAAGTCAGAGACTATGCAATCTTACTTTTCAAGAGTAGCTCAAATCAAGGATCAATTATAAGCCATTGGTGACATGGTTGAAGAAGCAAAATTTGTAATGACAACTTTGAATGGCCTTCCAAGAGATTGGGAAGCTTTCATCCAAGGAATTTGTTCAAGAAGGAAACTAACCAAATTCCAGAAGTTTTGGGAAGAATGTGTCCAAGAAGAAGAGAGGATAGCAGCCAGAGAAGAAAAATTAAATGACAATGGGGAGCAAGCCTTAACTGCCCATACCAAAGGCAAAAGAAAGAATCATGACCATCCTCTTAAGACTCGGGGGTTTAAAAGACCCAAGAGATATTTTTCAAGCTTTGAATGCCTCAAATGCCACAAGTTAGGACACATTGCAATTAACTGTCCCATGAAAGCAGAAAAACTCAAGAAGATGAGAAGGTTTCAAGCACATGCTGCTGAAGACAGTGATCGAGAAGAAGAAGAGGAAGCAAAGAAGGATGAAGACTCCAGTGAAGAGTATGTTTTGATCTCTGCCCTAATTGGATCAGTCTCACCAGGAAATGATACTTCACTGATTGATATTCTACTGCTACGATGTAGTGCTAACCCGTACAATCAATCTTATGCAAAAACACAGAATAACTATGCATGCAACTTGCCATGCAAAAATCCCCTAAAATATAGCTGAATTAGGGTTAGGGTTTTCATAAATGAATTTAACACTTACCACTAATAACTCGGCTGATAATACTCCTGAGATAGGTTGCATGCATAAAGATCCGGATAGGTGGGCTAGTAGTGCTTCTTTCCTTCGGTGTTACTGCCCCACTGTACCGTAAGCACCCTCCAGACTGAAGGTGACGTTTTTGGAGGAAGAGAGGTCAAATCAGAATGAAACTTTGTGGGCTTGTTCGTCTGCTGATGCCAAAGAGATGGACTGTCACATGCAGAGGTTTGTCAACTTCTAAGTGCCCTAGTGAATTGATCTGTGGTTTTGCTGCTCACACCCCCCTAGCTCTCTGTTTGCTAATAGTTGCTCCAGATGAGCAAACTGATGGTTGATAATCATTGTATGTCGTCGGATAGGCCTGTTGAAAAAGAGGAAACTGACATGCAGAGGAAAGACTGGATTTTGTGGTCCCAACGAATCCTTTTATGGTTTCCCAGCTACTTCCGGCTGCAAAAACGTGGATCTACCAATAACCCTTCGGAGTGTGTTGGATCTCTTGATACTGAAGTATATGATGAATGTTGTGGATAAACCTGGATGATCTACCCCAAAAAGAGACTAGGGCAGATATCTCACTGTTGAACCCTCGCTAGTTGAAGACACCGTCTCCAACCCCAACTGTCGCGGCTGCATGCTGTGCTGCTGCTCAAAACTCCAAAATCAATCAACAATAATAATAGATAGTTCCTTTAGTCCCATAACCCTTCTTAAATAGATCTTCATATGCTTTTAGGGTTTGCATGTCACTTTTAGGGTTTATGCTCCACTTTTGCATGCATGCAATTCTAATTTGATGTTGACTTTAACACTGACTAAACAAGGCCTGCATGCTCCACATGCTTTAGGATATGAACTCTGATTGCCTTCTTTCTACACTAATGACTTAATAATACTGAATTGATGTACCTTTCTGCTCCTAGTGCTATCAGTCCTCAGTTATTCCCTTTTTATCAAAAACGGAACATTACAGAGGCACTCTCTTGCCTTGAACAAAAGGAATCTCCACACAAAGTAATGCTTGGAGATGATTCCCAGTACCCCATTAAAGGGTTAGGAGAAGCATCTTATAAATTGGATTCTGGAAAGCCTATGAAGATGAAGGATGTCCTATATGTCCCAGCACTAAAGAAGAATCTTCTCTCCATTTTAGCTTTAGATAAGAAAGGCTTCAGAGTTGCCTTTGTAGATGGAAAAGTCCTCATGTGGACCAAAGGCAAAATTATCGATGATGCAGTAGAGATTGGAGTTGAAGAAGGAGGTCTCTACAAACTAAAGGGACATACAAATTCTGCATTAACAACCAATACCATCAATCCAAGTGAGTTATGGCATAGAAGACTTGCTCATGTTCACTACAAAGCTCTTCCAATTGTAAGCAAGGTGGTAACTGGTTTACCAAAAAAACAGATAAAACATGAAGGTGTGTGCAAGGGATGTGCGCAAGGGAAGAATACTAAGAATCCCTTTCCAAAATGTAATAGTAAGGCAAAAGGGATCCTAGACATTATTCACTCAGATATCTGTAGGCGATTGCAAACCACTTCATTAAGTGGGTACTCTTGATATGCCTCCTTCATTGATGACTACTCCAGAAAGAATTGGATATACTTCTTGAAAAAGAAAGATGAAGTGTTTGAAAGATTCAAAGAGTTTAAAGCCTTAGTAGAAAACATTTCTGAAAAGAAAATTAAGATTCTAAGATCAGATAATGGAGGAGAGTTTACTTCAAATGAATTCAATGATTTCTGTAAAGAGGCTGGGATTAAGAGGGAGCTCACCATTCCCTACAATCCACAACAAAATGGTTTGGTGGAGAGAAAGAATAGATCCATCATGGAAGTTGTGAAAGCTATGATACATGATCAAGATCTCCCAATGTACCTATGGGCAGAGGCAGCAAGAACAACAGTATATGTTCAGAATCCAATCTCTCACAACGCTCTTGGGAATAAAACTCCAAAAGAAATGTTTTCTGGTGAAAGACCAGAGGTAAGTCATTTAAAGATTTTTGGTTGTCCTGTTTACATTCATATTCCCAAGGAGAAAAGATCAAAATTAGATCCTTCAGGAAAGAAAGGATTGTTCGTAGGATATAGTGAACATTCAAAAGCCTATTGAATATATATCCTAGGGTACCATCAAATTGAACTTAGTAGAGATGTTACATTTGATGAAGATTCAACCTTCAGAAAATCAAGAAAAGACAAGGAAGATGAAGAGGAGCATGAAACTCCCAAAACTATTGAAAGTCCTAAAGAAGTCAAAGTTGAAGAAGAAGACCCGATACCTGAAGAGCATGATATGACAGAACCCCCGCTACCTGAAGATTTACCAAGTGAACTGATTTCTCGAAAGAGAAAACCTTCCTGGGCTCGTGAAGCAATTGGTAAAAAGACTTGGTGCTCCCAAAGGAGATATCTGAGAGAGAAAGAAGCCAAAGTCATACCCTAGTTACATGGCCTTGATGTGTGATCTAGTCGATAAAGAACTAAACTGTTTTGAAGAAGCAATAAAACAAAAGGAGTGGGTTGATGCAATGGTCAAGAAATACCAATCCATTCTGAAGAATGATGTGTGGGAATTAGTACCTAGACCAAAAGACAAGTAAGTGGCATCTTCTAAATGGATATTCAAAACCAAACACTCAGCAGATGGAAGTATAGAAAAATACAAGGCTAGATTTGTAGCCCG
The DNA here is from genome assembly GCA_001517045.1 of Pseudotsuga menziesii. Lineage (NCBI taxonomy): Eukaryota > Viridiplantae > Streptophyta > Pinopsida > Pinales > Pinaceae > Pseudotsuga > Pseudotsuga menziesii. Next base: position 645,246 of record LPNX010875206.1, on the reverse strand, counting down.
AGGATTCTCTCAAAAAGAGGGAATTGATTATAAAGAAACCTTTGCCCTAGTAGCTAGATACACCTCTATAAGAACTGTTCTTGCCTTGGCCTCCAACATGAAAAGGAAGCTACATCAAATGGACGTAAAGACAACATTCCTAAATGGAGTAATTGAAGAAGAAGTTTATATCGAACAACCGCAAGGATTCGAGATCAATGATCAAAGGACTCATGTATGCCGACTAAAGAAAGCATTGTATGGATTAAAGCAAGCAACCAGAGCATGGTATGGAAGGATTGATGGATTCCTAATGAGCTTAGGCTTTACTAAGAGTAAAGCAGACTCCAACCTCTACTACAGGGTTGATGAAGATGGAATTTTAATTTTGTTACTATATGTAGATGATCTTTTTTTGACGGGAGAAGATAAGTCGATCATTGAATGTAAGAAGAGGCTTGCAACAGAATTCGAAATGAAAGACCTTGGAATGAGGCACTACTTTCTAGGTCTTGAAGTATGGCAACATGCAGAAGAGATTTTTCTAAATCAAGGAAAGTATATGGTTGAAATCTTAAAAAGATTTGGAATGCTAGATTGCAAAGTTATGACTACTCCGATGACTACTAGTTTGAAGCTATTAAATGATGACACCTCAGAAGCTGTTGATGCCATGCTATATAGACAAATCATTGGTTCGTTGATGTACCTCACCAATACTAGACCAGATATATGTTTTGCAGTAAACACTTTAAGTCAATACATGGTGAATCCTAAACACATTCACCTAATTGGTGCAAAACATATGATGACGTATCTAAAGGGAACTTTAGATTATGGGATCAGATATACATCCAGTAAAGAGATCAAGTTACATGGATATGCAGACTCAGAATGGGGCGAAAGTGCCAAACATAGGAAAAGTACATCAGGATGTTGTTTCAGTTTGGGATCTGGCATGATCTCTTGGTTCAGGAGAAAGCAGACCAGTATTGCACTGAGTACAGCAGAGGCAGAATACATTGCAGCATGTTCAGCTTGCAGCGAAGCAGTGTGTCTTCGAAAGATGTTGTCAGGGTTACTCGATGCAGAGATAGATGTCACTAATATCCTGTGTGATAATCAGAGTTGTATCAAGATGACAGAGAATCCCGTATTTCATGATAAGTCGAAACACATAGAGATCAAATATCATTTCATTCGGGATATGGTGCAGAAGGGAGCTGTAAAGCTCAAGTATGTTCCCACTAAGGAAGAAGTAGAAGATGTATTGACTAAGCCTTTGGCTCGTGTAAAGTTTGAATACTTTCGAGACAAGCTTGGTGTAGTCCGAAAGGACCTCTCTCGAAAGAGGGAGTGACAGTAGATGTTGGATACAGTGGTGAGTAGGTCAGTCTAGGGGAGGGTACGTCTGGCTAGGCTTGTTTGGCCCGAAAGGGTTAGTAAGTTGTTATCACCAAACTTGTAGTTGCCTCTATGAGGTGGATCCAGGATGGACGGTAGAGGGATAAGCAACTTAAGAGGTGGAACCAATATAGCCTCGACTCCCAAATAGATGGTTGTCACACCAATCAAGGCAATCTTCACTTGATGTTGTCTTACCCAAGACAACAATGGGGGAGACCCAGATCTACTACTGACAGGAGAGATCAAATCAAATGGAGTTGAAGTATGTAAGGTGTAAGGTGGAGTAAACCCTAGATCTATGGATGAAGTCACAAGGTGAATTAGGGCTTGGATCAGGGGTTTATGAGATATGAAATTTCATCCAAGTTCAAAATACAAGTGACCTATAAGCTTATTACTAGATCTGAGATTAAGGTACTAGCAAAATATGACAATATTCACTGTCGTGGGAAACGTGACCAATGCAAGGAGGGTAAGATCATGATTAGGGCTAACTAGTACCAAGGGGTAGACTCGAAAGAAGGTATTACAGTATCAAAGCACCCGAGCCACTAGGAAAATATAAAATCGCAAGAGGAGGAGGCAACATGAAGGGTAGTGCTAGGGTTTGGAGAACAATGCTTTGGGATTTGGGCCAAATGGAGTCACTTTAGCAAAACATTTTTGAAGACCCACTTAGGGTTTGACTCAATCTACAAAACCCAGAAATGGTTTGCCGAGAGATCAAGTGGTTTGATCCATAATATTTTTTGGTTTTTTATATTTAGGGTTTTAACATGAAAATGAAGATGCCAATGGATTGAGATCTAGAAAAGAAGAATTAACTTGTAGATCTTGCTTGGAAAACCTTGTAGATGCCTTGATGATGATGATCTATTCCGTCCCGATCAATTTGATAAGATTTGAGGAAGCTTCTATGTAAAACGATTTGCCCAAGAAAGCCAATGCGCCCTCTCCCCTGCACAATAAACGTCAACCATATCAGATTTGATGCGTTAAGAAACAAGATCAAATGCTACAGAAAAATAGCAAGACGAAATCATTGATCACAATGATGCTAATGAAAACCCCCTAATACAAGCGAAGCCAATCAAAGCTAGTTGAGGAGCCCCTGCAAAAACACCCAAGTTGAAGTCGCCCTCTTGTATACAAGACAATGTTTCCACAAAATATAGATCTCACAGCAAATACCCAAATGCTAGGAAGCAATAGATTTTTCAATCACCATCTAAGAACATCAGATGCAAAGGAGATCCAAATATTTCCACAAGAATAGTTTTTCTATTATCCAGATCCAAGAGTCAAAGACCCCTTACAAATGAGAAGCTCTCTCCTTTAAATAGGAATGAGAAAACCAAAATCATAACCACTTTTCAAATGGGTGGCTAAGATTAAAAGATTAAAATGTTATAATCAACGGTTGAGATGAGCTCAACATAGAGTACATGGATCAATACAATAATATAATATAAAAATGGACCAAATCACCCTAGGAGAGGAGATCCCACTCAATAAAAAATAAATAAAGCCGATGGTGGGTCCAGGGAGTGTTAACTAACTCTCCTAGTGTGTCCCCATAGCACAATAAAATTATATAATTTTTGAAATGCCAAAATAGTGCCTTTCTGAAGAAATCGTGAGCCTCCAAAAGCTCCAAAAAAATAATAAATCATGCCAAAAAGATGGATGACGGTCCATCCAAGTGCTAAAATTGTTGGAGGAGGAGTGAAAGACATCACTCTCATCATCAAAACTCATCCCATGCCATTTTCCTTGCTTCAGTAGTCCAAATTGAATTCTTCAGTAGCCATTTTAATTATTTTAATTATGCCTCAGGAAACATGATATGCCCAAAACTACCTCCTAGGGTGCCTGCGTTATCCAACTTATCCCACCTGATTCTCTGGGAGGGGGGTAATATGGTTAAAACAAGTGGCTGGACCACCCCCTCCTCATACAGCTCCCTAAGAGATCCAAACAAATCATCTCTCTGCTTAGATAGACCATCCAGAATGGCAAAACTGCACCAGAATGGTACACTGAGCTAAATCATCCCTGCAACTACCCGGAACTGAAAGCAAGTTGTCTCATTGGACTCAGGGAGTCCAAATCCATCTAAGGTGCATACTCATACACCCTATATGTCTCTCATTAGCGGAATTTTGAGGTCTAAAATGTGCATCATAAGAGATATAATAAAATATTATGAGTTATACATTTTGTGGGGAAGATATATTTACAACTCATCTCTTACACTATAACCAATGCAACTATGGTTAAGTTAAATTGAAAGGATGTCTAAAATAAAACCAATAAAAAATTCATATTTGATATGACTAAAAGTAAAGTTATTACTTTTGAGTACATAAATTACTTTTGAATATAATATGATAAATGTACATATAAAGTAATGTACTCATAAAATAAAATATATTAATTTTGAAATTTGAAACATAAATTAATTCTTCAATATTCAAAATATGTTTATAAACCATGTATTTATAGTTTTGAATTTTAAACATAAAATTAAATTTAAATGAATAAATTTTCATTTCTTATATATATATTAAAAATATAAATTAATTTTAAAATATAAATATAAAACTATAAATTGAAAAAAAAAACATTTTTTAAATTTATTTTTCATCTTTTTAATACACTTTCAAAATCACTTTTAAATTCATTTTTAATAATTTCTACCACAAAAAAATTGAGTTAATATTAAGAAAATGAGATAATATGTAATAAACATTATTATTATATGTAATAAAAATTATAATAATATAATATCTTATTATGATATAATAGTTCATTCAAATGGCTACATTAAGATTTTATGCCTGTATTTGGTTTTGTAACTTGAATGTACATGTCTAATTTATGTTGGTATAGATGTAGGTGTTTCAAAGGTTAAAATGTGATAGTAAAATATGAACCTTGAATAACACCTAAATTTATAAAAAAAATGTATTAATATTAAAATTCAATAAGATGAGAATATATATATAGTAATTTATTGTAATATAAAATTTTATTTTTATAAAATAAATAAATAAATATTTTTTATATTTAAATAATAATTATAATAGATTATTGTTTATAGTAAGTATTTAAAAAACAAAAACTATTAATCATCAAATTGTTTTTATTATAAGATGTTCAGTGATTTTGATTTTAAATAAAGATTTGACATATATATTTTAAATATAGAAAAAGTAATTACAGAATTTTAGTTTTGAATAGAGTATTTTTTTTTTATATTTGTAATTTATTTTATATTGAAATATAAATAGTATTTTTCCTTCTAAGTACTTTAAGAGTACTTTAGTACATTTATATTATATTCAAAAATAATCTATGACTACTATTTTCATAATGAGTACTTTACTTACAACATTGATATAGTTAATTGTGGGTTTTCACTCACCATTTACAAATTGATAAATAAGTATTCTTAACTCAACCAATGCCACCTCAACTATTATAGATGATGTCATCCTCTAGAAAGTAATTGATTCTTTTAAAGTGAATTTTGATAGTACATTTTTTGTTTGGAGACCCATTTTTGACCTCAAAATTACCCTAATGGCATGATCATTTATAATATTCAATATACCCAGATAGACAAAATAATTATCTGTAAATGACCACATAATCGATAATATAACCCAGGCTAACATCCATCCGTTGCAAGTGTTCAAAGGCTAAAACATGCTCTTCAAATCATTCAAGTAACAATTATAACAAGTAGCAATCACTTCACTGGCGGTCTATCAACCAAATATATAGGGTTTCATTTATTAATTATAACTCAGACCAGACTTTCAAGACCATACTCACTTCATAGTTGTAATCAATTTGCTAGTGAAGGGTGAAGGCTAAAGTTCAAAAGGCTAGGCCAAAGGGTGACCACCAAATCAACACTGTGACACTTTGGATATGGAAAGGGGATACTCACTCTAGCATATGCCGAACAAGCAACAACACAGGGGGTGGCAATGTCTCACAAATGGATAAGTTACGTACAGAGGTGCTTATTCACCTTGACAAATGCTCACAATCCAAATCAATACAAGTGAGGCCAACAATCCTTACATATAACTTTAGGAACCATTGTTTTTTTGGGCCTTTGATTTTCCATAGCCTTGGTCCATGCATTTATTACACGGATTTTTATTATTTTAGGCTTCATGCATTCATGTATGTTTAAAAACACTACTTTTCATGAATGGGATTTTTCATAAGATATTCATTTCATTTCCAAATACGTTGTATTGATGGCAATGCTACATGTTTCAGGTTTAGTCAACACAACCTAGGAAACTCAGAGCCGAGACACAGATAAACAGGTCAGAGCCGAGACACAGATAAACAGGGAAGCTTGTCCAACAAAGAGGCTCTAGTGGGGAAAGGTCCTCCATGCCACAAGTCAAGCAGTAGTTCGGGTCAGAAACATAACTGGAAGGTAATGGATGGGTGGAGACAGTGAATAATGAAACCAACACTAGCAAGCCAAAGTATGGTGGGAATGACTACCTCTATTCTCCCTAAGGAGGGTATAACCAACGAGTATGGATCAAGAACTTCTAGGTCTGAGTAAGGACATACATACATAATATCAATACATCCAAGTCCACATATTTATATGACCGCCAAATCATGACACTATATGCCAATGCATGTCACAAGAATGAGTATAAGAGCAATAATAACCATAATACAAGATAATACAAGTTGAGTCATAAACATGCAAATAATCCATCTAAACCAACATCTGTCCAATGAGAGAACACTGATACAACTCTGGGCACGAGTAACTACTCTGCAAATTGCTAAATGACTACATCAGTCCTCAAATCTGAGTGTCCTGAGATTCAGTCATGGCATGGGAGAGTACTATATTCCATCGATCAAACATTGATCCATCATAGATGCTCATCTCAACATCTCATATGTAGGGGAACTGGTTGAAAAGTGTACTGAAATCTGAAAAATAGAGTATGGTAGCCCAACTACTATATATGTGATAACATAAGCCAAACTAAAGACCTGTCAATCCTAGGGGGATTAGTATGTCTGGCTAGGATTGTTTGGCCCGAAAGGGTTAGTAAGCCAGACAAGGCTTGTTTGGTTCCCAGGGAGATCCATCTGTCTAACTAGGCTTGTTTGGCTCGAAAGAGTTAGTAAGTTAGACAAATTGCCTGGATGGATCTACCAGATAACTCATCGTGATGCTGCTCCGAAGAAGATGAAGGGCAAAGATGTATCCTCAATATTGATATACTATTGATTGTTGATGACTGTTGAAAGGCTTGATGGTTGTTACAGTATTGATATATTGATTAGATGTTTGATGGTTGTTACAGTATTGTTGTACCGTTGATTGTCGATGACTGCTGAAAAGCTTGATGATTGTTACAGTATTGCTATACTGATTGTTGATGACTGATGAGATGCTTGATGATTGCTACAGTATTACTATACTGTTAGTAATTGATGATTGTTGATTACTGAGAGGCTTGATGATTGATGCAGTCTTGCTATACTGCTAGCTGTTGATGATCGATGTCATGCTTGATGATTATTTGATTGTCAATAATTATTATGGTGTTGTTGTGATGTATGTTTTCTTCTTAATCAGTGATTGATTGAGTCCGTATCAGTAATGATACACTGATGATTGTAGTTGCATATTGCTTCAGTATTCCTATACTGATGATGATATCGATGTTTCAACATCTCTATGCTGATTATGCAGATGATGCTCTAGCATTAGTTGTTGATGAGTTTTTAGCACTAACAAGCTGATGAAAATTGTTGATGTTATCAATATCCTTACACAGATATTGCAGATAATGAAGATAAAGATGATGTCTCAGTATTCTCATACTGATCTAATATCCAGTGCTCATAATGATGACACAGACAGACGATGATTCAATATTCGCATATTGATATCTCAAGAAGAAGATCCAGAAGTTGATTCAAGTAGAAGACAAGTAGAAGATATTCAAAAGTGTACAAAAGACAAAGACTACATGAAGAAGATCCAGAAGATGGTTAAGTAGAAGACAAATAGAAAATGTTCGAGAATGTGTGAAAGACGAAGACTACAAGAAGAAGATCCAGAAGATGGTTAAGTAGAAGACAAATAGAAGATGTTCGAGAATGTGTGAAAGACGAAGACTACAAGAAGAAGATCCAGAAGATGGTTAAGTAGAAGACAAATAGAAGATGTTCAGGAATGTGTGAAAGATGAAGACTACAAGAAGAAGATCCAAAAGATGGTTAAGAGGACAAATAGAAGATGTTCGAGAATGCATGAAAGACGAAGACTACACAATGAAGATTACAGAAGATGTTCCAGTTGAGATCGATGATGAAGATGTTAGACAATGTTCCAAAACTTCCTATGACATATAGAGTCTCACCAGACAATTGTACAGTTGTAATAAGCAGATGTTGAATACCTTCCTAGTTAAGAGGGAGTGTTAATTTATTGTAACTTCGAAAGATATTCCAAGTAGTATTGTATTCCACCTTCGAGAGATGAGTTTGGTCTTGTCGGTATCATTAAAAGAAGCAATGTAAATCTCCGAATGTAAGTCAGGTCATTAGTACCCAAGTGTCAATATAATAAATGCTATCTGTAATGTCCAGTTGGACAAGTCAGCCCTGACAGCTAGTAAAGTCGCCCCCCCAAGTTAGAAGTCAAGTCAACAGAAAAATATAAATAGGGAGGCACTCCCCTTCATTTAGACACACTCACTCAAGTTGGTTTTAGCAAGAGAGAGAAGTAGTAGCGCACAAAGAAGAAGGAAGCAGTTGTTGTCTGGATTTCACATTGCACTGGTTGAGTTCTATACTGAGGAAGTTTTGCGGGGTTTTCTCCCTTGTGGTTTCCCCGAGGAAAATCTTTGTGTTTTTGTGTTTCTGTGCATGTTGTTCTTTCAGTGATCTTCTAGTGGCTAATTGTTTTAAGATATCATCTAAGCAATTTAAAGAATTTAAACAACAATCCTGCTGAGACATGATGTCTTTGATAGCTGCATGGGGTACATACTCAATGACTTTAGAGTATTCGACATAAGTTCTCAAAGGTTTAAGGGACTTGATAAGAGCATAAGCTTTCTTTTCCATGGAAGTGTACTTCAATTCTGAATTCTGCAAGGCTCTACTCATAAAGTCTATAGGCTGCCCTTGCCCTTCACTATTTTTCTGAAGCAAAACACCAGCAATGGTGTCTTCCAAGGCGAAAGAGACAATCTGAAACTCTTTGGAATAATCCGGACTTATTGAATAGGTGATCTAGATATAACATCTTTGATACTTCTGAAAGCATCCTTCCCTTAATCCGTCCACACAAATTTATCATCTTTCTTTAATAATCTTTGTAGAGGTTTCATTAGTTCTGGTAAATTTGGAATGAATCTCTTTATGAAATTTATCTTACCGTTGAAAGACTGGAGAGCTTTTAAAATCTGAGGCAAGGGGACCTTCTTAATGGCTTCTACCCGTTTAGGATCAATCTTGACCCCATCCTTGGAGATGATGTGTCCCAACAACTTTCCTTCACCAACCTCGAAGATTGACTTGGCAGGATTTAAGGAAATGTCATATTTACGACATCTTATAAATACCTGCCTAAGATGACCTATGTGGTCGGATCTTTCTTTTGAAAAAACATCGAAGTCATCTTGATAGATTTCGACCACTTTTCCTATGAGTTCTTTGAAGGCAGAGTCCATGGCTCTCTAGAAAGTGGCACCTGCATTTAATAAGCTGAAAGGCAATCTTAAAAACTTGTAAGTGCCCCAAGGTGTGGTAAATGGTGTTTTATGTTGATCTTCTTTATTTGCTAACACCTAGTTATATCCAGAAAAGCCATCCAACATGGACATCATTTCTGAACCAGTTACTCTTTGAAGTAATGTTCCCATGTCGAGCAATGGGTAATTATCCTTTAGGCAAGATATGTTTAGATTCCTGAAATCTATACATATTCTAATTGACCCGTTCTTCTTTTTAACAACAACTAAGTTGGAGCACCATGATGAATGTCTTGTAGGTGCTATGATCCGTGCTGCTAACATTTCCTGAAGTTCCTTCTGAACAATGGGGGCCAACTTAGGATTTATTCGCCTAAGTTTTTTTCGGAAAGGTTTGACCTCCTTGGCTTCTTCCATGAGGGGAATAGTGTGCTGAAACACATCTTCCTGATAAGCTTTAAGTTCATCATAACTAAAGGCCAACACATATCTATACTCTTTGATTAGATTGATTAAGTTGTTCCTTTCCTTTTCCAAACTACCTTTTCCAATTTTTATTAACTTGGGGTCTTTGTTTGTACCTATATTTATTTCCACATAATCTCCAATTTTTATTGACTCTTTTTTATTTTTATGACGATCTTGTTTGTCAAACAACTTCTCAAAAGCTATAAGGCTGCTTGGAATGTGATTTCTCAAATTATCCTCCTCTTGATACTATTTACCGTCTTGCAAATAACTGATCTTGCAACCTTCAAACTCCTAGAGATTATGGATGAATCATAAAAGTTGTTTATCATCTTTAAACACTTGCCAATGGTCTACATTATTAGGAATTGAAGGCCTGAAGTTAATTTCCATTTTACCATTTCCATTAATCATCTCATCTAAAGGTTGGAGGGTGGATACCGCTACTGCCAACTTATCTGCCAAACCATTCATTTCCCTAGGCATTTTCTGAAGATTGAGTGCATCAAACCAGTCCATGGTATCCCATATAGCATTCCTATACTTCCTTAGTCTATCACTTTTACACTGATACTGATTCTTAAGTTGGAGGATGACTAAGTCTGAATCACCTTTTATGTTTAACATTTTTATTCCCATGTCCTTAGAAGTTTCTAATCCTAGAAACAATGCCTCATACTCAGCCACATTGTTCGATGCTTCCAACTCCAATCTAAAAGCAAAGTTGTAGATTTTATTAGAAGGTGAAATGATTACTATGCCCGTACCCTTTCCAGCTTTGGAATAAGCTCCGTCAAAGTACTTTTGCCAAACTTCATCTATCTTTTCATTTTTGATATTTTCTTTAATAGGGGCCATGAAGTTGGACAAGATGGCATAGTTTCCAAAGTTGTCAGTGCAATGCACAAATTCATTTCTAGGCTTCTTAGGATTCTCTACATGTCGCTTTCTTTCCTTTTCTCTGTGAAGTATAACCCTAGTGTTTTCTGATGCAAGTATGGTTGCATATGTCCAATCCGTTTGGATGTGTCCACCTAGAGTTACAACCCACTTTCTAGACAAAAGCATTCCATATTATCTAGTACTTCGATTACAACAACATCCATTGCCATATCGATGTCAGGATACTTGATCAATTTTACATGCAGGTTTAAGATTATCCCTACCACTTCAACTTCTCTTGCATCCATTGCACAAACATTGTGGTAGGGTCGTGTGATCCTTAGATTTAATTGTTCCATAACCTTCCTTGTAATTACATTTGATGAAGCACCTAAATCTAACATGGAGTTATGAAGGAGAAGATCATCAACTAAAAGAGAGACATAGAAAGGTGGGCAGTCCTCCCTTTTTGGATCAACACTGTGAAGGACAATGGGCATATCTTCGAGGACAACATGAAAATATTCAAGGATGGCATTATTACTTGGAAGAGCAGTTTCTTTGACAATATTATGATTACTTTCTAAAGCTTTCAGCAATTTTTCTTTTTGGCCAGAAATTTGAAGGATATCAATAGCATAATCTGACACTTTAACATCATTCAACCATTTTCCCATGTCAAGTTTTGATTCTACAACAACCGGAGGGTTTATAACAGGAGGAATTGTTACCTCAGGTTTGTATTGTTTAGTTGGTGTAGACTTCTCCTTTCTCTGATAGGTAGCTCCTTTGTATCTAGCATTCCTCATTTCTAAGTTTTTTTCTTGGGAAGGCATTTGACCATAACTTTGAGAAATGAAATCCTTTTCCAAACTATAATCTACGGGCTGTTGCCAATATTGATTTGCCAAAGGGTAGGTTCGGCCTACCATGTTCACGAACTCAGGCTCGCTTGATGGTGTATCATGACTACTGATTTCAGGGAGTCCATGTTTCATTACTTGGTTTGCAATGTAACAAGTACTTTCCTGGTGAAACTAAGAACAAGGCCTGCAAAATGGAATTGCATCCTCTACTAGGCTGACTGAATCCAACTGGTTTAGAATCCTAGGTTCTTGAGTTTTCTTTTGATACATCTAATTAGGCTTTGGTTGAAAGTTCCTTGATGCATGAGAAACATGATTTCTCTCCATCATAACCAACATATTCTGAATATGGTTTAGTTGAGCAGCATGATTGGCCATCTGTTGGTTTTGATTAGTGACCAAGGTTTTCGTCATTTCAGCCATTTCCTTCATAGGATCTTTAGATGCTTCCTTATCCTATGATTCAACAATTTTTCCCTTAGATTCTTTGTTATAGGAAGAGTTTCCTCTAGTGTACCTGGTATGTTGGACTTACACGATGATTGCATATTCTTTTCAATTTTTTCGGCCAATTCCTAGGGCAGTCCTTAAATCAGCAGGTTCTTTATCTCTTAACTGATACCTCAAATATCCAGTGAGTGCTTCAATGTAATAGATGAGGATAGCAGCATCATGGGGCTTGATGTCTTTATGAAGATCAGAAACAATGCGCCTGAATTTTGTATTAAATTCATCCATGGTTTCATTTTCCATCTTTTTTATGTTATGGAGGGCAGCAAGCAGATGTCTTGGTTCCTTTTTCTCTCCCCATTTCTTTCTAAAACCATCCTAGAATTTATTAAGAGTTTTGTATGAATTAACAACTAAGTCGGGGTACCATTCTCCAGCATCATCTTCTAAGGATAAAGCAAACAGCTTCATTTTGACGTCATCATGGTTATGGACAACATCATTGCAATAACTAACCAAGAGCTTTTCAAACTTTTGAAGGCGAGACTTGGCGGTGATGGCATTGTTGCCTTGAAATGTAGGGAGCTTCTCGATAGCATCATTCAGAATGACATGGGGAGCAACTGCTATCTGAGAAAGGTCAAGGGGTTTGAAGAAATCAGTCATTTCTTGAGATTGATGGATATGACTCTCTACAAATAAATGATGGATATCTGAGAGGGATTGGGACCCTAAATCTTGAAGGATCCTACGAGAAGTCTGTCTATTCAATCTCCTTCTATAAGCCCTTTCAGGCTTAGGGATGAGATCAAATACTCCTTCGGAGTTCCTTCGGGTAGAATACCTTGTAGGGATATTAAACAGTGGAGTCGCCAAATGGATCGAGTTTTAATATTAGATTTTAAAGACAAGATCTATCAAAATTTGTATATTTTTATATTTTTTGGAAACAAAAAGAAAAGTTAAGTCGTACTCTGGAATAAAAAGATTTATCCTCGGCAACAGTGCCAGAAAATGTTACCGCCTTTCACACACCTCGGGGGGACGTGGCAGAAATCTTCAAGCCACTCGATGTGTCCTTGGGGGCAAGTCTCGAGTCAAGGATGTCACCTTGCTCTTGATTCCTCCGTTTAGGCCAACTCCTAACGAAGCCAAGGGGGGTAGACCCTATTAATTGCTAAGGCTTTTAGGGATTTAGTGATTAATGATGATGAAACAAGTTACTTAAGAGTTTTGGTAAACAAATTCAACACAAGATATTTGCAGGATTTGGTACACCACAATAGCATAGAAATTAATACTTGATAAGCAAGAATGCGGAATCATATGATAATAATAAAACATAGACCGGTGCCAATAATGGAGTCCACAAATAAAATTGCCATTGAAATGTGAAAAGGATGTTGCAAGTGCTCTTGGTCAAATTTTAAGTTAATGTAAGATGAGTTGATTACTTGGGGGGGAAGGGGACTCCCGATATACCCAGGGGGTATGGGGAGTATGTCCAAAACCCTTAACCGATATGGCTACCCGCAAGGAATATGTAGGTTGGTTGGAGTCTCGGAGACGATGTTTAACACTACACCGCAAGGGTGTAGTCTAACTTGTGCCTCGAGGTTACTGCCCAGTTGTTCTTGCTTCCTTTGGGTAATTTTCCATCGCTACGGCTTAAATCGAGGCATTGGATTTTCGCCTGCGGAGGTTTATTGAAAGACGTGAGATCTTGTTATTCTAGTCACCCATGTTGCTTTTGATGCAGCCGGCTGATCGGACGAACCACAGCGAGTGCAGAGCATACACAACGGAGTCTTGGTAATTTTTTAAGGATTTTATACTTGTGTTCTTGTTAAAAAAAGAAAACCTCCAGGAGTCTTTTTCGGTCCAAATGGACCTCAATCGGGAAAGCGAGGAGGGGTTTATTTTAGATAACAAAAAAAATGCCAAAAAAAATCACAAATTATCTAGTTAGTCCTACCATGCATCTCTTTCCCTTTTCGGGTCAATCGGGAAGTCGTGGGGTAAGTAGTATGATTACATTGAATTTATGAATATTGAAAGCATGTAATGTAAATTCAAAGTATATAATGTTGCAATACACGACTAAACTAAAAAAAAGCGAAAAAGTGCAAAAAAGCACAAAACGCAAGATCCCCCTTGGGGGATGGGGAGTGGGCTCGAAAGAGCCCACTCTGAAACCTTTTTATTAACTCGGAAGGCTTTAGAGGAAATGCACTTTGGTCCTTGTTATCTGGGATCCATAGGCTTACAAAATAAAAAAAGAAAAGAAGCCCGGCTGAGGGGGGGAACTTCCTAGAAGCTTTGGATGTCCAAAAAATGTGTTTTCGGGTAAAGTTTCCTTCTCTTTTTTAATGGACTTGCTCAAAACCAGCAAGCAAATGTCTATGAAAGATGCCCAAAAACACTTTGGAAGTGTCTGGACAACACACAAAAAAAAAACTAAGTTAAAATAATGAAAAAAGGGCAAAAAGGAACCAAGGAAAGCAAGTTTTCCTTGGGATCTTGGCTTGCCTTTTGGGCAGCCAATACGATATGTACTTAAATGCAAGATTCAACTTTAAAAGTTTAAGCAAAATACTTTCAAATGAGAAGTTAAGAATATGCTTCAAATTTACATGCAAAGGAAAATAGATTTAACTAGATCTATTTGACGAAAGATGAATCTTTTGTACGAACTTTCAGATCTAGACTATGAGCTTTAAGAAGATAGATCTATGTTGAATTTCACTCTAAGATGATACATCTAAAAAATTAAAGCTATGAACCAAGTAACCAAGTAGATTTTAAATTTTAAAAGGAGAAAGAGAAGAGGGAAAGCTTGTAGCTGTGAAGATCAACCGAAGAACTTCCGGTGGAAGCAGTTGGACTATGTAGAATGAAAAGGTGGAGATGATGAGGAACAAACTTGTTCAAAACCTTCTCCACGGAAACCTGTAACTAGCATAAACAAAACTTGTAGAGAGATTTGTGAGATCCAATGATATACATATAAAAGACTAGAGTAGCATGATAATAAACTTATTGAAAATGCCAGATCTTGATCTTTGCATACATATGAACAATAGAATCTATAAATAAACTTATTTAAAGACTCTTTCCTTTCGATTGGGAACAATCCTGACAAAGTTAGATTCACAAATCAAGCAAGAAAAAAAATGCACCAAATACAGGTTACCTCAAGCATGAGCAACAATATTCATCCAACTGAATGCCTTACACCATCTAGCCTCCAAAGCTTTTCTTTATTCACAATGAAAAATATAACATTATTACAATGGAAACAACTCTTCATCCAACTCTAACTAGCTTGGAAGAGAGAAAGACTGCTTTATTTATAGCCAGAGCCAAGCCCCTGGGGGGCTACCAACACTGAAGATAAACCCAGAGTTATCTGACTCTGAATTGAAGAGGAACTGAGTTGAAGTAAACAGGAACTAAAGAGGCGAATGACACCTCTCACACTTAGCTCTCAATCAGCTTCCAACCAACTCCATCTAATGCCAAATCACCAAATCGACATCCTTCATTTCCTCTCGCGTGAAGATTCCAAAGTTGACGTGAGGAATGGAAATGTGTGATGTCATCCATTCTTCACGTGTTAGTTTAAAAGATTGGACGAAGGTTCAAACATAAACAAAGTTTTGATTTCGTATTAAACCATCCACTTGCGTGAGCTTCACTTTGATAGCGTGAAGGCTCACGTCACCACTTCATGTGAGCTCTAATCCATCAAAGCTTTTTAAACCAAAGTTTTAAAACCAAGCCAAATGAAATTACAAAGTGGGAGGGGTCCAGCTCTCTTTGCCCACTCTCTAGCTTCCACCATAAAATAGCGTGGAGTCTCCATGACATCACCCATCCACGTGAGCTTTAATTTATAAACCATACTTTTAAATCAAAGTTTAACATAAACTTAATTTTGAAAGGGTTGTAAGCCTTAAGGTACCCATGCCAAGTCACCATTTTTAAATATTTTTTAAATTTTTTCACTTTTTCAAACTGTCCTGTATGCCAAAATGTCCTAATTTAGCATTAAAACGTCTTTTTGATGCATCTTTAGTTGAATAATGGTCCACGGGGTGTTCCGGCTGCCCGACTGATGTGGAAAGTGGTCCCTATGGTAAAGTGGGCACTCTAAGTGTGAAACAACTGTCCCCACATCAGAAACGGACTCTATATCTGACTTTTATTACATTTTGAATTTTTCTAATTAAATCATTAAAAAATGGCATAATTTTGCACAAAAATAAAATTTTCTCAGAAACTGACGAAACTCTAGGGGGACCTAGCACATGTCCATACAACTCAAAATCAATGCCTAGCATATTGAAAAACACTAACACAAAGGATCTAATAACCTTCTAAGGCCGAAACACCAAGACGACTACCCCAACTTTGGAGGTGTGAGTGAAAAACTCTGAAATTATTAGTTGTTTGTTCAACAACCAATAATAATCGAGGGAAAAAACACTCTGGGCTAGTCGGCTTGATGCTTAAGTCTGGAAAGCTGATCCTTTTATAAAAAATTAACTGCTAGGAAATTTTTTACAATTTCCCCAAGGGGGTATGAACATGTGTTTACAAAAAAATAACAAACATTTCCTAGAAGAAGCCTGAATGACTTCTGAATTTTGAATAATGAACAAGTGTTTGTTCTCATCACCCGGCTCACTTGATAATACCGACTAAGTATGACTTAGTAGGTAACAATCACTAAGTCAAAGTCAATCAAAAGTCATCTCCCCTTGCCTTAACCTGGTTCTTCCATCCTCACCCATCTGTAGCACACCTTTTACACTTTGTTAGTATGGCATGAACAAGCAGACTTCCAAAAGATTCTAAGATTTTCCAGAAGCAAAGGTACATCTTACTATTATTATTATTACTTGTCACCATGATTATGAAAAATTGATTTAAGCTAGGTTTTGATATACATTGTTGGAGCATTTCTTACCTTGTATGGTTGCAGGATCATATTGATACAGTCTCTCACCTTCATTTTGGATGTTTTGACCTGGTCAACCTAGTTGACCAAGTCAATCATGGTTCCCAAGGCAATGACTCAAAAATACAACATGGGCTATATTTGTTCCAGACATGCCCAAGACCAATACTGCGGTTTCAGTTTTGAATTTTTAGCCCCGGTTCTCCACAAAAGTGAATATTATCACTTAATTATTGGCCAAATGATCAAGTTTTATTCCAGATGGCAGTATGATTGATTCTCCTAGAACAGAGCAATGTTCTAGGGGGTATGAGTAGTCACTTATACCATTCTTCTATGTCTCCAGATCATTCAGAGCAGTCAGTTTGCACATTGGAGAGAGTTATGGTGGATTTATCATTTTCCAGAGATTGTACCAGCATAAATGCACTAGAAAAATCACTGAAAAAATCGATTTGGCCTCCTGAGTCAACGAAATGGCTTGGAAATTTGACAGATGATGTATCTCAGCATCCTAGACAGTCCTTCAGCAATTTACAGTCAGCAGATGTCTAGATTATTTTATCTATGGCTCAATCAATGAGGAAATCCCCCCAAGGAGCGCCCTCTCTAATGGCTAATGATGTATTTCACTATTGTTGCCGCCTAAAACACACTTGGATAGGGGTAAGTCTCCCAACCACTGTGTGTTCCTAAGGGCAACTTATGAGTTGAGAACCCACGGTCACCTCAGTTCTAAACTCCTCTGTTTAGACCACAACTCCTAAAGGCCAAGGGGGTAGTCCATACTTTTTAAGTTCTTTTTTGAAGAATGTTTTCTGGGAGTTGTAAATTACAAAAAATGACAATCAACGTGCAGTGATGCAAATATTTCAATGTCAAGCAAACCCTTTAACAATCAACCAGTAATGTATGAAAGAGATAAACAATCAAATAATCAAAATGACCAGTGTCGTCTCTACTTGGGCTATGGAGTCACAATAATCAACTTCAAATAATTTTCCTAAAGCATCAACTCATTTTCTTTAACAAATATACAAGAACATGATGACTTCCAGTAAATGAACAAGTTAAAATAAAGTGCTTGCAAAGTAGAGAAATGTAAATGATTGCAACAATGTTATGCAAGTGGTCCTGTAAGTTTTAGTAAATTTTATGTCTCTCTTTGATTTAGGGAATTAAGGTGTTTGTTGCAAAGAAATGAACTATTCTAGATGTCTACCCCAAGAGACTATCTCATTCAACCCATCCTCTCGTCCCAACTTTTCGAGTCCTCTTATATGGGTTTGTCTTCTAATCAAGTTGTTCCTTTCAAAAATATTAGTCAAGAGTTTGAGCATTATCACATAATTGAGCAAAAAGTACTTCATGTCTCTTCTCAGTCACCTTTAATGAATAATATTTTTCAATTTGTAAATTTGTCTTATGGATAGCTAAAGAAGGTATATAAAAATCAATTTCATTTTTTCTCCATTCCGGAACAATAAGAGGGGTTAATTTCAATCTTAGTTTTATCACATTACGATGTATTCCCATCTGGTTTTTCCATTTTGCCTGGAGTGAATACAACTAAGTGTCCTACTCATGTAGAGGAGAGAACAAAGAATTACCTAGCGGAGCTAAATCATAAGTCGTATGGTCGTTTTCCATCAAAGGTGAGCTCACATTATTATGATCCCATCGGTACTCTGATGGATGAAGTTTGTAAAAATCAGTTCTAGCCTTGGCATGATTTTATTCCACATTGTTTGTATCTATCTTTGAATATCAAGCATCAAGTTAGAATGGTTTCAATTTTCACTTACATTACTTCTAAATTATCTCTGGCTTGTTGGGCCATTAACTGTAAAGAAAGAACAATCGATCATTTTAGCAAGTGGTTACATTGGATCTATCGTTTCACTTAGCACTTGTCTGACTGGTTAGAATAGGGTAGGTAGGATTGAATAAGCTCTTTGAGCAGTAGTTGAGTCTGTCTTTCTGTCTGATTCATGCATCAGTCTTCCAGCTTATGAGTCTTGTCTGTGTTTAGTTCCTTACTGCATTTGAATTGGGTAGATTAGAATTTATTTTTCAACACTTTACTTTCAGCATTGATTTCCAATCAGTTTATTTTTACGCATATATTTTTTCCCATACATATTGCTCTGGTATTTCTTGCTTCCATGTGCGTAGGTAATAGGTAAATGCTTGGAAGGAAAGCAGAATGTTGGATGTGCTGGATTGCTTGTTGCTGATCGTGTTGCGGGTGAAAGATTTCTGAGGTTCTCAAGCACTCTCTTCACTAGAGCACTTGTCCCAGTTGGAGTCAGATGTTATCACATATACATTTGCCGCCAAGCTTCCATGATTCAGCATGCAGACTTGCCTCTATTTCTATTCCGGGCTACTTTTTACATGGGGTATCAGCATGGATCTTTGAAAGTTTTTCACAAATCCCAACCCAGTTTCAGCCCTTTTGGCTTCTCTGCATAGTTGAATGCCCAAACCCTCTATGCACAAATTTTAATCAAAATTTGATTGAAACTTGAAACACATGAGATTCTTTTTCAAAATTAAAGGAATTCAAAAATTTACTTTTTCAAACAAATTTCAAACTCTGAAATTTTCAGGCAACCAAACACACATGAAAATGACACAGTTGTTTTTTACTAATAGTCCAGGATAAAACCCCTAAGGGAAAACCTGTTTCTGAGTGAGAGAGATTTTATTTTCTTCAGTAAAATTACAGAAATAAAATCAGCAGTATTTATCAATTTTCAGCCTTGAAATTTGAACCCAACTGCTGAATTTTTCCACCTCGAAATTCATGCCAAATTTGCCTTGGAAAACGTGCCCAAAATTTACTGTACAGATAGAGATAAAATGTAGACTGTACTCGATTTCTGTGTCGTGAACCTCCTCGATTTTTGTGTCGAATTGTGCTAGTCATATTGTACGGTTCTAACAGTCCATACACCTTGATTTCAGCGTTGTCGTACGGATCTCGAAAAATGTGCAGTTGTACTTCACCTCAAATTTTGTGCCTTCTTGAAATTTTTGCAGCCCTCTCCTCGATTTATGTGCATTAAATTTCTTCTCGAAATTTGTGCCTGCAAATTGATTTTTCTCTTGGGAAATGTGCCCAGCAAAATCTTCTTCAATTTCTGTAAATCCTCTCTCTTGGTTTAAAATCACTTCAAACCCTCATTCTCTCTTTCTCTTCCTCTCTCCAAAAATCTCTTTTGGAAATGAACACAATGAAATGAACTTTTTGCTTTGCCCTAGTCCTTTTTTTCATGGTAACTTCCCTATCAATCTAATGGTCAAGATTATATTAGATGAAGGGTTCACATTAAATGCTCCATTAAATATTAATTAAATGACATTTAGTGCACCTCATGCATTTAATAAAGTTATAACAACCCCTTTCTATTTAATCACTCACTTAACTTTATTTGAATGTGAACTTAGGAAAACCATAACTTATCGTTTTTAATAAAGTCACTTTAAAATTATAAAGTGCTTCTCACTTCATTAAATGCACAAGACTAGGAGTCACAACTTTTAAGTGTCCTTGTCCACCCCAAACTGATATTTTCTTGTTTATGTGTATACTGTAGATAGCTAATAGACTTATTCCTTAATCAAATAAAAAGGCAAACCCCGAAATTTGCATGCATGCAAATATGTTTCCTAGAAAAAACACTGAGATGCTATAAAATAGGAGAAATCAATGCATATACATACCAGTATATAGATCAGCTGATGGTGAAAAGACTGATCCTAGCATACAAGGATTATGCCGAAGGAATAAGGAGATACACCAAATCGTCCTCCACAGGTGAATGCGCCCTCCTCTCAAACTGTATAAGCTCCAGAATAATAAATAAGCTGCTGCTGGAAGCCCGGATGATGTGCACTAGGGTTATAATGCCCCTCTAATGATGATGGAAGCAGCATGCGGAAGAAATAGAGGCACACTAGCCCAAAACGTGAATGCCTCCTCAAATCAATTCGCCCATGCAGATTAGCGCCTCCAAAAAAGGGGAGCACTGACGATATCTTGCTTGATACTCAAGTTGATCAACCTTTCTTCCAGGGGAAGGGTAATGGAGATGCTCCAGAATGAATGGAAATAACATGCAGAAGTTCTGAACCCTGTAGGTAGGAAAACGAATTGCTTTGTCTCTAATCACAGTGACACGGTGTGACGGTGAAACCCTCTGGCTGGATGAATAATGAACCTCCCGGAATAATTGTTGACTGTAACATGATGATGAACTAGTGCTGAACCTAGGTGATCCAACTTGATGATGAACTAGGGCAGATAGATTTCGCTGTCGAAATACACCAGTTAGCTGAGC
This sequence comes from Pseudotsuga menziesii, assembly GCA_001517045.1. NCBI lineage: Eukaryota > Viridiplantae > Streptophyta > Pinopsida > Pinales > Pinaceae > Pseudotsuga > Pseudotsuga menziesii. The sequence continues at coordinate 624,116 of LPNX010875206.1, read as the reverse complement.
ATGTGCTCAACCCCAACTTAGCTCATCGAGCTCTCCAATTCGACTCCACAAATCAATAATCACATAAGTCCTTCTCTATTCACTTTATCTTTCTTTTATAACTTTCAACTGCGAAAACCCTAACTTTTGACCTAATTAGGTAACTTTATCTTCTAATTTGCAGTTGACTTGCATGTATGTGCATGGAGACTTAATCGGGTGCATGCATCATTAAATAATGTCTGGATGTCATGCATGCAGGTGGCCTTTGGCTCTGGTGGCCCTCTTCGATCCAATGGTGATATAATATTGATGCCCTAGATCTTCTATATATGGCATCAGTCTTCGGCTGATTCCTTGACTGTCAGTACCTGCTCGAACCTACAGGAATCACATAGGTTAGCGGGTTGGTCCTCAATGCCTAAGCAGAAGAGGACATTACAATGCTCCCCGCTCGAATTTGCTTGTCCTCAACCAACTGTAAAGTTGGGTGCTGTAATACTTGTTCTGCCTCCTAAGTGGCCTCCTCTATAGGCATATCTTTCCACTGAACCAGGTAATCTCTAATGATTCTATTCCTCAGTTTCTGCTCTCGCACCTCTAGGATGCGCTCCAGAATCACATCATCAAGGGGAGGCAGCTCGGAAGATGTAACAATCTATTGACCAACCGCCTTCTTGAGATTGGAGACATGAAATACATTGTGAATCTTGCTCTCTAGGGGTAGTTCTAGCTCATATGTTACCTCTCCGACCTTCTGAATTATATTGTCTGGACCATAGAAACGAGGTTGGAGTTTTTCTGCTCCTTTCTTTTTAAGAGATGATTGTCGGTAAGGCTGGAGGCGTAAATAAACGAAGTCTCCCACCTCAAAACTGCGCTCAACTTTGTGCCTGTCTGCATATATCTTCTGTTGATTCTGAGCAGCCTGTATGTTCTCCCTGAGTATCTTGAGGATATCTTGACCCTCCTAAATCCACTCTTTGGCCTTGGGGGCCCTGCTATCGCCAAATATCCGGTCTGCGAAAGTGGAAGCATCATACCCATACAAGGCTCGGAAAGGGGTCATCCCAACGGTCATATGGTAGGTGGTGTTGTTACAATGTTCACCCAAGTGTAACCATTTGATCCATGTCCTCTGCTGACCTGGTACGTAATTTCTCAAGTATCCCTCAATCCACTTGTTGACGATCTCTGTCTGCCCCTCACTCTGCGGATGATAACTTGTGCTCATGGCTAACTCGGTCCCCACTAACCGGAAAAACTCTTGCCAAAGGGCTCCTGTGAATTTGTTGTCCCTGTCACTGACAATGGTCTTGGGTAACCCGTGGAGTCTAAATACCTCTCTGAAAAATAGTTCTGCTACATGTGCTGCTAAATAATCTGATGATATGGCAAAGAAGTGAGCAAACTTGGTCAATCTGTCCACTACTACGTACAAGCAATCTCTGCTTTGAACCTTGGGCAGCCCAGTAATGAAGTCCATAGAGATCCTCTCCCATTTCTGCTCGGGAATAGGTAAGGGATGTAGTAAACCAGCCGGGTGGATGTGCTCTATTTTGTTTTGTTGGCACAAGCTGCACTCCCTCACATGTTGTATCACATCTTTCTTGAGGCCCTTCCATGAGAACCTTTCTCTAATCTGTCGGTAGGTCTTGAGAAACCCCTGATGCCCTGCTAATGGTGAATCGTGCGATGCCTGTAAAATTTTCTTCTTGAGGGGAGACTCTGTAACCAAGAAAATTTTGTTTTTGTAGTATATGATATCATCAATGACCCTATACCTACCATCCTGAATCTGTCCATCCAATAGCTCGCAAGCAAACTTATCTTTGGAGTACTCAACCAAAAGATGAGACCTCCAATCTGATGAGATGCTCATAAGGGATAAAGTAGTTGGTCGTTTAGAAAGTGCATCGGCCACCACATTGCTCTTCCCCTTTACGTACTCAATCTCAAAGTCATAAGCCTGAATTTTGCTTACCCATTTCTGCTATCTCTCGTTTAGCTCTTTCTGCTCTAGGAAGTATTTCAAGCTGGTGTGATCTGTCTTAACCTTGAACCTGGCACCCACTAAGTACTGCCTGAAATTGGTTAGTGCATGGAGGATGGCTAACATCTCTTTGTCATATATCGAATAGTGGCGCTCATAGTCTTTGAGCTTCCTGCTCTCAAATACAACTTTGGGGTGGTTGTTCTGCATCAAAACTGCCCCAATTCCCTCTGTTGAAGCATCACATTCTAACACAAAGGATTGAGAAAAGTCTGGTAAAGCTAATACTGGGCATAGACCCATTACCTCCTTCATTTTCTCGAATGTTTGTTGTGCTGCCTCTAACCAACTAAATGCCCCCTTCTTGGTAAGATCTGTGAGGGGTGCGGTCATCTGGGAGAATCCACTGACATACCTCCTGTAGTAGGTGCAAAGGCCCAAAAACCCTTTCAGTTCTGTCACATTTTTAGGTGTAGGCCAATCCAAAATTGCCCGAATCTTCTCTAAGTGCACTTGGACCCCGTTGGCCCCTATCACATGTCCTAAGTACAACATCTCCTGCATGCCGAACTCACACTTGGACATTTTGGCATATAGTGACTGCTCCTGTAGAATACCAAGTACTTCATCAAGATGTCTCAAATGTTCTTCCCAAGTTCGACTGTATATCAATATGTCGTCGAAGAATACTAGAATATATTTACGTAATTGTGTCGTGAAGATATGGTTTATGCATGACTGGAAAGTAGTTGGTGCAATAGTGAGCTCAAATGGCATCACTAGAAACTCATAATGTCCGTAGTGGCAACGGAAAGCGGTCTTTGGAACATCTTGTTCCCTGACCCGAATCTGATGGTACCCTAAGCGAAGATCAATTTTGGAAAAGTACTTTGCCCCCTGTAGTTCATCCATCAACTCATCAATCCTAGGGATGGAATACCTGTTCTTTATGGTCTTCTTATTGAGTTCCCTGTAATCAATGCACAGGCATAAGGTTCCATCTTTTTTCTTCACTAGCACTACTGAAGATGCAAAGGGACTAGAGCTAGGTTTGATGTACCCCAGCTTGAATAATTCCTTGATTGTACTCTCGATCTCATCTTTATACCTCTTGGGATGTCTGTAAGGAGTGGTGATAACTGCGTGGGTCCCCTCCTCTAACTCAATAATGTGCTCAAATCCCCTATCTGGAGGTCGACCTACTGGAAGGTCTTCGAATACTGCCTTGTGCTTCTGTAGTAAGGCCTCTATATCTGCTAGATGTTGTGTGGCCTCATCTGGTGGTTTTCTGAAGGTAACCATACACTATGCAACCCACTCAATATCTCCCTGCCGGAGTACTGCCTCCATCCTGTGTGATGTCACTGTTGTGGGAGGATAGGTATTCATCCCTCTCAATACCACCTTCTGTCCTTCTGCTCCTGTAAACTCCATCTCCATGGTCTGGTAATTTGTGGAATACTTCCCTATGGAATACAGCCACTGAACTCCTAGTACCACATTCATGTCAGGTACATCTACCACATAGAATGTCTCTATCACTGTATAATTCCCAATGTTACCTTTAATTTAGGAATCCTCTGACTACACTCCATGGTGTGACATGTTGCTGCTACCGAAAACCCATCAAAGCTCTCAGTATGAATGTCTCTCTTTTTAACCCATGCAGCATCAATAAAGTTGTGGGATGCCCCACCATCTATCAGTACTCCCACTCTGTGGCCCTGTACGGTACCTCTGATCCGAAGAGTGTGGAATCTAGGAACCCCTGTCATGGTAGCAATGGTACCTTCTGAGGCTTGTCCCTCAGCAACTCTCTGTTGTCTCTCCCTGCTCCCGATCCTGGTAATCCTCATCCTCACTGTCGGAATAAGCCTCTATGTAGTAGGCCTTTCATTTTCCTGAACATCTGTGACCTAGTATCCATGGTTCCTGGCAAGTGAAACATAACTTTTTTCTTCTAAGGTCCTATCGGGCATCATTGTCCATCCATTCTTTCTTGGGACATTCTTTCTGGAAGGGTTTCCTTTCTTTATCTTTAATAGGAAAATTGGTCCTGGGAGGAAACCTATTTTTGGGCACTGCATCCTGCAAGTCTCTAGTCCGTCTGATGGCATCTACTAGGGTGGTGGGCCTATAAGACTTGACCCATCCCCGTAAGGGTTCAGTGAGAGCCTCAGTGAACAACATAATCAACCTGCTCTTTGATATATCTGTGACCATGACTGCTATTCTCTGAAACTCAGAAATAAAAGCATTTGTACTCCCTATCTGCTTGAGTTGTGCCAGCTCCCTAAAGTGTACCTCTGGATCCTTCCGATCAAACCGCTCAATGAGCCTCTGTGTAAAATCTGTGTATGAGGTGATGGTATTGTGACCCATTTTCACTAACTCGTGGTACCACCACTCATTTGCTTCTCCATCCAAATGCAAAGTAGCCAATTTAATGGCATCTATCTCAATCATGGGGTTGAGCTGGAAGTATGTATCCAACTTCTGCACCCAATTCCTACCTGGGCCACCCTGGGTGCCCTCAAAAGTAGGGATAGTCAATTTCCCTATGGTGCGTTGTAACTCATAGTTCTGGGTGAATGGCCTATTGTAAGCTTTGGGTTTGTTCGTACTTTTAAAGTGGCAGAAGTCAATGAAGGTCATGGCTGAATGGAAGTCCTCTCCTAAAGCCCTATATTCTCTCAGATAGGCACTCATGGGTTCTTCTGGTTTTGCTTGTGCTAGAGGCATTGCAGCTGGACTATCTAAGAATTGAGGCATGGTATGTCAAAAAGGCTTGTATATATGGGGATGGCTCTACATGTTGGTATGTAAGTGCTCCCTAATACTATTGGTGGATACCCTATCACGATTGGGAAATAAGGGACTGTGTGGGGTGGGCCCATTCTTCTCAGTCATTTGCCTGAAGGTGCTCATCATTTCTTTTTTCCCAGTGGTGAGTTCTTTTATGGCTGATATGAGACTATTGAAAGCTATTTTATCATCATTGACCATTGTTTCTTTGCCTTTTTCAAACTGATACTCTCTATTCCCCAAATCTATGTCCTCTAACTCCTCTTCTCTGTCTCTATACCTCTGTCTCCTATGAGTAATGTTGTGTGGGTCTCCTAGATTCATTTATAAATTTTGCATGCCCACAGCTGGCAAGGAAAATAGCTTTGATACCACTGTAATATCTCAAACTGATATTTTCCTTTTTATGTGTATACTATAGATGGCTAATAGACTTATTCCTTAATCAAATAGGAAGGCAAACCCCGAACTTTGCATGCAAATATGTGCCCTAGAAAAAATATTGAGATGCTATAAAATAGGAGAATTCAATGCATGTACATACCAGTATATAGATTAGTTGATGGTGAAAAGACCGGTCCCAGCATGCAAGGATTTTGCCGGAGGAATAAGGAGATACACCAAATCGTCCTCCACAGGCGAATGCACCCTCCTCTCAAACTGTATAAGCTCCAGAATAATAAATAAGCTGCTGCTGGAAGCTTGGATGATGTGCACTAGGGTTATAATACCCCTTTGGTGATGATGGAAGCAGCATGCGGAAGAAACAGAGGCACACTAGCCCAAAACATGAATGCCTCCTCAAATCAATTCGCCCATGCAGATTAGCGCCTCCAAAAAAGGGGAGCACTGACGATATCTTGCTTGATACTCAAGCTAATCGACCCTTATTCCAGGGGAAGGGTAATGGAGGTGCTTTGGAATGAATGGAAGTAACATGCAGAAGTTCTGAACCCTGTAGGTAGGAAAACAAATTGCTTTGTCTCTGATCACGGTGACATTGTGTGACAGTGAACCCTCTGGCTGGATGAATAATGAACCTCCCAAAATAACTGTTGAATGTAACCTGATGATGAACTAGTGCTAAAACTGGATGATCCAACCTGATGATGAACTAGGGCAGATAGATTTTGTTGTCGAAATACACCAGTTAGCTGAGCATGCGCTCAACCCCAACTTAGCTCGTTGATCTCTCCAATTCGACTCCACAAATCAATAATCACATAAGTCCTTCTCCATTCACTTTATCTTTCTTTTATAACTTTCAACTGCGAAAACCCTAACTTTTGACCTAATTAGGTCACTTTATTTTCTAATTTGCAGTTGACTTGCATGCATGCGCATGGAGACTTAATCGGGTGCATGCATCATTAAATAATGCTCGGATGTCATGCATGCAGGTGGCCTTTGGCTCTGGTGGCCCTCTTCAATCCAATGGTGATATAATTTTGATGCCCTAGATCTTCTATATATGGCATCAGTCTTCGGTTGATTCCTTGACTGTCAGTACCCGCTCAAACCTACATGAATCACATAGGTTAGCGGGTTGGTCCTCAATGCCTAATAAGAAGAGGACATTACAATCACATTGTATAACTGTAGGACTCAGCTCCAAACCAAATAAGTCCACCATCAGTTTGCGGAGCCACAAAGCCTCACAACTAGCATAACTGGATGCCATATACTCAACCTCAGCAGAACTCAATGCCACGGACTTTTGCTTCCTGCTGAACCACGACACAACTGTCGAACCCAACCTGAAGCAACAACCAAAAGTGCTCTTCCGGTCCGAAACACTACCTGCCCAATCTGAATCTGTATAGCCAACCAATCCCACCACCAGATCTCGTATAATCCAATCCATAATCAGTTGTAACTGCAAGATATCTCAAAATGTGTTTTACAGTAGTCTAATGCACTCTCCTGGGCTCCACCGTGAACTGACTGAGAGTGTTCACTACAAAACTCATATCTGGTCTGGTGTTGACTAGATACATCAACGAACCAATCAAATGACGATACAAAGTAGGGTCCACCAACTCTTCCTCTGAAGCATGAAGCTTTGCCTAGTTGGTGATCATGGGTGTAGACATAGGTCTGCAATCAGTCATCTGAAATCTCTTCAGAACATCTGCAGCATATTTTCCTTGCCCCAGGAAAACATGTCCATCCTCCTGCCAAACCTCCATCCCCAAATAATAATGGATGAGTCCAAGTTCTGCCATCTCGAACTCTGAAGCAAGATCCTTCTTGCACGCATCAATCAGGTGCTCTCCCCCTGTAATGAACAAGTCATCAACATACAGCAGAAGAATAAGTGGAACACCACCAACCACAATGTAGTATAGGTTGGGATCCGTTTCACTCTTCTGAAACCTAATCGAAAGCAAGTAAGAATCGATCCTATAATACCAAGCCCGAGAGGCTTGCTTCAGACCATACAAGGCCTTTTTCAGCCTGCAAACATGAGAATCTCTCTCGCATACCTCAAAGCCATGTGGTTGCTCCAGATACACCTCCTCCTGTAGAAAACCATTGAGAAAAGCGGTTTTCACATCCATCTTATGGATCTTCCAACCCATCTCTGCCACGACGGAGATCACTGCTCTGATCGAAGAAAATCTGGTCACTGGTGCAAATATCTCATCATAGTCAACTCCCTCGACCTGTGAGAACCCACGTGTAACAAACCGAGCTTTTAACTTCTCAATACCGCCATCTGCAGCATGCTTTATCTTGTAAAGCCACTTGGAAGTCACAACTGACTTTCCCTCTTGTCTCGGAACCACTTCCCACACCCCACTCTTCATGATGGAGTTGTACTCTTCCATCATGCCATCTCTCCAAACCTAGTGTAAAGAAGCCTCTTCATAAATATCAAGAACGGTGTCACGCAAGCTAGTCACCTATGCCATATAGCCAAAAAACCTCGTAGGTGCCCTGCTCTCTCTGACCTCCCTCTTGGGTGGTCCAACTGACTCCTATGCTTCCTTCATCAACTCCTTAAGGCAATTTGGCTTTCTCTTCTTGGAGGAAGCATCTTGTCTCAGGCTCTCCTCTACCTCCTCATTAGACACCTGTCTCCCTAAACAAGTACCAACAACCTGAGAACTTGTCCCTGGTGAACCTGAACCTGTACCACTAGAACTCGAATCACTTGAAGGTGTCACCTGTGAACCTGTGATCCGTGAACCTGTCTCTGTACTAGAAGTACCTATAGACTAGGCCCGTGTAACTGAAGAACCTGTGACCCAGTCATACCTGAAACCGGTGACCCTGTACTCCAACTCGCTGAACTCTGATCTATCACCTGTGTAGTACACTGTTGATCCTCCATCTCGGAATCTAGAGACCTCTTATCTAATTTACAATGCAAATGCAATGCAACAATGCTCTCCGACAGAGAGTACTCTTGACTTATCTTATGTCAAGTTCAAGAGACTTTAGGTTCTTTTTATGATTTAATGATCAAAGAGCAATATAAACATGAAAGAGATAGCATGCAAGTGATGAAATTTAATCTAGCAATTAGTGAAAATAAAACTAAGTCTAAAAAACAATCTAAGCTAATCAAAGAAAGACACAAGACACACTTCCCCCAAATAGCGGAAGTAGGAAAAATGCGGGAGGCTTGACCCCACTAGCCTTTTTTATTAATGAGTTACAATGAAAGGTATTTTAACCCTTGAAAAATAAATCTTGAAACACTAAAGAAATGGACAAGCTTTAATGGCTTTTACAAAGGATGTGTTTTGAGTTTGTCTTCTTGGTTTTTTGCACTTTTTCTTCAATCTCCTCTAGTCCTTGGACTTGTTTTCTTGGCCTACTCTTCGATACCTGCACAAAGAGACAAGCACTCATGCACCCATTATTTGTTAAATAAAAACAAAGTAATCTAGATGCCAAAGAAAAATGAAATTATTCTAAGTACAAGATTACTCTTTTTAAATGCGATTTTTTTAGTCTTTTTTGAAGTAAAACTAGGAAAAAATCACCTGCAACAAAGAGGGAAAAAGGCTGAAAATGATGAAGAAACGGGGCAGCCAACAAAGGATCGAGATGGCTGCAAGGAATGAAGAAAAGGGGCAGCTAAACAAAGAGAAAGATGGCTGCAAAAAAGTGAAGAAAGAAGACTCAGAAAGTGTCAAAAAAGTGCCAAAAGTGGCTGAAAAAAGTGAAAAAAGAGGGCAGCCAACAAAGAAAAAAGTTGGCTGCAAAAATTGAAGAGATGAGACAGCCAAACAGAGAGAAAGATGGCTGCAAAAATTAAGAAAAACATGGCAACCAACAAGGAGAAAAGTGGCTGCAAAAATTGAGAAAAAGAGGGCGGAAAAGAGTGAAGAAAGTGGGCAAAAAAGCAAGAGAAGAGAAGGTGGAAAAGAAGGTGAAACAATGAGAAAAAAGAGAAACAAAAAAATCAGAAATAGATAGAGGAAAGAAGAGGTAGATCTAGAGAGTGGAAAGAAGACGAAGCAACGATGGATTTTGTAACCAAAGAATAATTTAAATTTTGATTATGAAGGATGAGAAAGAGCCCCTTTTAGCCGTGTTTCTTGAGTTGGAATTAAGCTCTTTGTAGACCCTGCATGGTGAAAATGTTAGATTAAGAACTCTTGTATGAAGAACTGGTTGAGCTTCAACCCTTCCTCCTTCGGTGATCCCTGAAACAAAACACTCAAACAACAGTAAACAAAATCAAGTGCTAGAATGCATCATAAAATAAACATCTGAAAAACAATGGTATAACTGAATACTTCTTGTTTAATTCAGATGTTTAATTAATCGTGCATAGATAACCAAATTAAAACACTAAATGGCTACCCTACCATGCTAGATTTATAGCTCTCCTGAGCTAGCAATGATCATATATTTACCAAAGAAAGAGAGTAAGAAATGTATCACCTCACAAGATGAAAATCATGAACACAAAAAGCCCACGCATAGACCTACAAAGTCACTTTTATTCCATTAAACAAATATATCGCAGCTTGTTCGGCTAGTTGTGAGGCAGTGTGGATGAGGAAGCTACTTTTGATTTGTTTGATCTCCAGTTGGATGTTACTTGTATATATTGTGACAACCAGAGTTGTGTGAAGTTGTCGAAAAACTCGGTGTTCCATGACAAGTCGAAGCATATCGATATCAAATATCACTATATCAGGGATATGGTGCAGGGAGGAGAAGTGAAGCTCCAGTATGTTGCGACGAACGAGCAGATAGCTGATGTATTGACCAAGCCGTTAGCCAGAGTGAAGTCTGAGTACTGCAGAGAAAAGCTTGGTGTTCTTCAGATCGAGGTTTCATCCAAGTGGAAGTGATGAGTCCGAAATATGCAGATACACATGAGCCTTTTCGACATGGTGGTAGGCTGGGCCTCCCATGTGTGTTGATGTAAGTGCTAAGAGCCTTTTCGACATGGTGGTAGGCTGGGCCTCCCATGGTTGTTGATGTAAGTGTTGAGCCTTTCCGACATGGTGGCAGGTTGGGCTTCCCATGTGCGTTGATGTAAGTGCTGAGAAGCCTTCCCAACATGGTGGCAGGTTGGGCCTCCCATGGTCGTTGATGTAAGTGTTGTGTTATGTGTAACTGGGTTGTGCTCTGTGTGATGATGAGATGATCTGAAGATGATGAGGTAATAGTAGGGTACACAGTGTTGCAAGGCATGTAATCAATCCTAGGATGCTCCTTCAGGTTTTGCAGTGGCATATAATCAGTCCTGGGAGATCTTGCAGGTTTTGCAAGAGGCATATAATAAATCCTGACATGTACCTACTTGATGGTTTGCTCGCAGAGATGATGAAACCTGGCAGAGGACTAGGCCTACATCCAGCATGAAAAAGGCCTAGCACTATAGATGAATACCTAGCAGAGGGCTAGGCCTACATCCAGCATGAAAAAGGGTTGGCACTGTAGATGAAGACCTACATGGAGGCTAGGCCTACATCCAACATTCAAAAGGGTTGGCTCTGTAGAACTTCCTATGACGAGTAGATTTGAGAGATAGTACCATTTGCTCGAGATTGCAGCAGCAGTGATAATGTTGATCCAATGATGATGATGATCCAATGACAAAGACTTGTGCTGATGAACTGTGTCAAGAGAATACCTTCCTAGTTAAGAGGGAGTTGTTGATGTATTTGTAACTTCGGAATGTATTCACTTGTATATTTCATATTGTATTTCATTGTACCTCGATAGAGATGTTTGTTCCACCGATCAAGAGAGTCATTAATATAATTAAGTCATGTAAAGTCATTGAGGTTAACCCTCCATTGTAAGTCGAGGCATTAGACCCCACAGTTGAGTTATATTAGGGTTATTAGAGTCTCCTAGAGAAGTCGGCCCTGTAGGGTAAATGTCAAGTGGAAATTAAGTATAAATAGAGAGTGAGCCTCTCTATTTGGAACACACGCTCACTCAACAATAGCGCATGAGTGAGAGAGGAGTAGCTCGCACAAGTGAGAGAGAAAACAGTTGTCGGAGATCATCTTTGTACTTTTGGGTTTTTACTTTTGCTATTGGTGGTCATTCTGTCTCTAAGGAAGTTGCGAGGTTTTCTCCTTTATGGTTTCCTCAGGAAAAATCTTTGTGTCTCTTGTCTCTTGTGATTATTGTTGTGCATGTTATTCTCTTAGATAAGATCCTAGATCATATTGATTAAACGATAAAAATCTAACAAACTTTCCTCTGTGTAGGAAGGTATATGCGAAAAGCCTTCAATGTCTCATCATAACCAACAAAGATACCTCGCTCACCTGTAGCCTCCAACTTTTTCCTCTTCTCAAAAGTGACATGAGAGTATGTAAGGAAACCAAAAATCCGAAAGTGACCTATCTCAAGCACTTTCCCTGTAAACATCTCCTCAGGAGTTTTGCACCCCAATGCATGGTGGAGACTCCTGTTCAGAACATAAACAGCAGTGCTACAGGCCTCTGCCCATAGAAACAAAGGAAGACTCTGATCATGCAGCATGGCTCTAGCTGCACCCACTATAGAATGTTTCTTCCTTTTAGCCACTCCATTCTGCTGTGGAGTGTAAGGAACTGTCAACTGCCTCTTGATCCCCTCCTGCCGACAATACTCATCGGATGCATGGGAAGTATACTCAGCCCCATTGTCTGATCGAAGTACCTTGATCTTCTTTCTTGTCTAGTTCTCCATAAGAGCTTTGAACTCTTGGAACTGAAGCAAGACTTCATTTGATCTCTTGCTTCTAAGGAAATAGATCCAGGTCTTCCTGGAAAATTCATTGATGAATGTGACATAATACTTGTATCCTGTCAAAGAGGTAGATGACATGGGACCACACAGATCTGAATGAATCAACTGAAGCACTCTCTTTGATCTAGAATCACTGCTTGGAAAAGCAGTCTTGGTGTACTTTCCCAAAGCACACCCTCTACACACACCACTCGACTTTGTGTTGAACTCTGGCATACCTGTCATCATATCTCTCACCATCCTCAAAGCTGGATGGTGAAGATGGGCCATCCTCCTGTGCCATAGCTCACACAACTCACTACTGCTCTGAGTGTGTGACAGTGCATGATGTGGCTGGAAAAGAAGCTTGTATAGTTTCCCACATCTAAATCCAATCACCTGTGAATCAGATGGACCTGCTGACTTGGGAAAAATGTGAACTTTCCCATCAAGGACATATACACCAAAGCCTTTGTCCTCAATCGTGGAAACTGAAACAAGGTTCTTCTTCATCCCAGGGACATACAAAACATCCCTCAAAAACATAGACTGCATGGACTCCCTCTCAAAACGAGCAGTCCCTCGCCCAATTGCTCTCACCACTATATCATCTCCAAATACAACCTCCATCTCCAAGTCTATCTCTGACATATCTGAAAACATATCACGATCACCTGTCATATGACTAGAAGTTCCACTATCAATGTACCGAGTGGAGGAAGTAGTGGTAGCACTCAACGAATGCCCAACAATCATGGAATGCTCCATGTGGTCCTAAAAGTCCTTGCTGGTGATAGAAGATACTCTCTCAACACTCACACCTACAAAGAGAGAAGTCTCTCTCAAATCTCGCACCAAACTCATCAATCTCTGTTGTAGTTGTTGCCTGTTGTTTCTTCTTCTTCTTGTCCAAACACTGTCCAGTATAGTCTCCCATCTTCTAACATGCAAAGCATTTCACTTTTCTCATGTCCTTCTTCTCCCCATCATGTTGTTTGGCCCCATCCTTGGAATCCTTCTTGAACTTCTTCTTCTTCTTGTCCTTCGTTGCTAAAGCAACATTCTCCTCATCATCCTTGTGATGTGATGAACTTCCTTGTAAGTAACCTCTTCATGTCTCTTCCTTTGTGAAATCATCCCACAATCGATCCCATGTGGGCATGTTCTCCCTACCAATGATAGTCTGCATAAACACGGTCCACTGCTGAGTCACACCATTTAGTGTTGTACACACCATCTCAACACTCGCTATCACCTCACCTACAGCTGCAAGCTCATCTCTTACCTGTGTGATATTGGTAAGATATGAGGCCATGCCTTTCCCTTTACCCATGTGCACACTCTTCAACTTCTCTCTGAATACCATCTTCCTGTTTTGATTTGAACTCTAGTAAAGATTTGTTAAATTTGTCCACATCTCAAATGCATGATCTTTTGTTGAAATGTGAGGGATCACATGATCCTTCACGGCATCAAGAATAACCCTTCTTTCCCTCACATCCATCTTCATAAAAGTTGTCTTATATGTTGCATCAGCAGGTACTACTACAGGATTTGTTGTTGTACTATGAACTATATCCCATAATTCATTTTCATCGAGAATCAAACTAATTCTATCCTTCCATGGGCTAAAATTCGTAGCCCCCTCTAACCTGTCTTCCACTCTAAGACCAAATACCATGACTACAACCTGTAACTTCAAGCAAGTTGTTCAAGACTTTCTTTTCTTCAAACCCCAGTTTTCTGAATGTTTAAAAATTCTGAATCTTTAATGTGCTCTGATACCATGAAAGTTTTTCACAAATCCCAACCCGGTTTAAAGCCTTTTGGCTTCTCTGCATAGTTTAATGTTCAAACCTTCTATGCACAAATTTTAATCAAATTTTGACTGAAACTTGAAACACATGAGATTCTTTTTCAAAATTAAAGAATTCAGAAATTTACTTTTTCAAACAATATTTCAAACCCAAAAATTTTCAGACAACCAAACACACATGAAAATGACACAGTTGTTTTTTACCAATGGTCCAGGATAAAACCCCTAAGGGAAAACATGTTTCTAAGTGAGAGATTTTATTTTCTTCAGTAAAATTACAGAAATAAAATCAGCAGTACTTATCAATTTTCAGGCTCGAAATTTGAACCCAATTGCTGGATTTTTCCACCTCAAAATTCGTGCCAAATCTGCCTTGGAAAACGTGTCCATAATTTACTGTACAGACATAAATAAAATGCAGACCCTCGTACTGTACAGTTCTGACAGTCCGTATTGTACGGTGCAGGTCGTATTGTACGGTTCTAACAGTCCATACACCTCGATTTCAATGTTGTCGTACTGTTGTACAGATCTTGAAAAATATGCAGTTGTACTTCACCTCGAATTCCGTGCCTTCTTGAAATTTGTGCAGCCCTCTCCTTGATTTCTGTGCATTAAATTTCTTCTCGAAATTTGTGCTTGCAAATTGATTTTTCTCTTGGGAAATGTGTCCAGCAAAATCTTCTTCAATTTCTGTAAATTCTCTCTCCTGGTTTAAAATCACTTCAAACCCTCAGTCTCTCTTTCTCTTCCTCTCTCCAAAAATCTCTTTTGGAAATGAACACAATGAAATTATTTTTTTGCCTTGCCCTAGTCCTTTTTGTTCATGGTAATTTCCCTATCAATCTAATGGCCAAGATTAGATTAGATGAAGGGTTCACCTTATATGTTCATTTAAATATTAATTAAATGACATTTAGTGCACCTCATGTCATTTAATAAAGTTAGAACAACCCTTTTTTATTTAATCACTCACTTAACTTTATTTAAATGTGAACTTAGGAAAACCATAACTTGTGCAGTCTTCTCCTTGATTTATGTGGATTAAATTTCTTCTCAAAATTTGTACCTGCAAATTGATTTTTCTCTTGGGAAATGTGCCCAGCAAAATCTTCTTCGGTTTCTGTAAATTCTTTCTCCTGGTTTTAAATCACTTCAAACCCTCATTCTCTCTTTCTCTTCCTCTCTCCAAAAATCTCTTTTGGAAATGAACACAATGAAATGAACTTTTTGCCTTGCCCTAATCATTTTTGTTCATGGTAACTTCCCTGTCAATCTAATGGCCAAGATTAGATTAGATGAAGGGTTCATATTAAATGCTCCATTAAATATTAATTGCACCTAGAGAAACGAGGTGCTTTTAGCTCAATATGGAGGAGATCCTGTCACGTTAGTCACGTTATGCTAGCCGACATAAAAAAAAAAAAAAGATTATGTTAACCCACATAAATAAAAAAATAAAATAAAAATAAAAGATTATATTGTGGATTCATATATTTATATAGTGTCCACTCAATCCAAAATCAATTCACCAAATAAACTCCAATCTACCACAAGCAAAGGAAATGAATAACCTAGGTACAATAAAAACAATAAACTAGCATAGATCCATAAATTAGATCCCTCTGGACACTAAATCCGGGTTTAAAATGGATCTATGCTAATTTACTAGATTTGTTCTTTAGAAAATGATCATTTGTATTTTTGTCATGTTCTTTTCCAGGTTCATTTGTCTTTTTATTCCCTCTAATATATATTAACGTTAATGATTACTGGAAATGCTAAACTCTTTTTTAAAACATATTCAACCTTCTTCCAAGATTCTAGCCATTTTATTTTATTTCATTTTTAATTACTTTTAAAATAATTTTGAAATAATTTAAATTAACTAGCTTTCTTTATAATTCACCATAGTAATAATAAAACATTTTTTATAATAAAATTTAGATATATTTTGGTGTGGCTTTAGAGTAGAATTTTGATATATTTGATTATGGCTTATTGATTAGAATAAAAGGGTGTCATCCAAAAGAGAAAAATGTGTCGCCTAATTTATCGAATAATAAAAACTCAATAATAAAAGTAAATGAAAAGTAATTAAAAGATCCATGTTAAACCTGGATTTACCAAACACTAAAAAGATCAAAATGTTTGAGGTGTAATTTTTATGAACATTTAAAAATTGAAGATAAAAATAACTTACACCTAAAGAAATTGGATCCCTCTCGGTGCTTTCTAGATCCAGGGTTAAGATGGATCTATGCTGGTTAAATGGCATTTAGTGCACCTCATGTCATTTAATAAAGTTAGAACAACCCCTTTTTATTTAATCACTCACTTAACTTTATTTAAATGTGAACTTAGGAAAACCATAACTTAGCATTTTTAATAAACTCACTTTAAAATTATGAAGTGCTTCTCACTTCATTAAATGCACAAGACTAGGAGTCACAACTTTTAAGTGTCCTTGTCCACCCCAAGGAAAGTCTAAGTGGACAAACACTTCCTAAGTAACTTTTCAACAATATTTACAGCTTCATTTCACTTCAAAGCCTTGTTCATCATATTTTCCTTGCCAGGACTGAGATTCAGGAGTCCATTGAGATGATTTCCGTGATGATCTAGTTCATTAGAGCAAAGCAACAGTTCAAGAGTTGGTACATACAGTTATAGAGGGGCTTATCAGTTGGAGACAGGTATACATGGTGAGATCAGGTATATTTCCTTGGTTTAGTTTTTCTCTATGATGTGTCTCAAACACCTATGCTTGTCATGTTAGGATGATTATGGTGACATGTGCTTATATGTTCTATATTGCTCTAACCCGTGTTATGATTAATCAAGGAATTCAATGTGAAGACCGTTGCCCATGCCATGTTTGAACAAAGTGTAAACCTTAGTGCTAGGTTGGTTCCATGTCATTTCTCCATGTCCTTCCAGTTCATCCACTTTTGTTTTTATCCCATGACTTAAACTGATGGAGACTTGTGAGATTGAAGATCCTTTTCCCCATTCTGACCCTTATGCATGATGGATCCCATGTTGTTTTGTGTCTCGGCTCTGAGTTGTGTAACAAAACTTGTCAAAGCCTTTATCCTTCTGGGCCAAGAGAACTCGCTGGTGTTGGTTCCTGAGCTTAGGTGAGTTGGGTTTTGAAGCTTTGACCTCTCTGGTCGGTTTCCCCCGATGTTTGGTCCTGACTGTGGATTTCCCCCCTTGTTTCCTGAGAAATTGTCAACTAAAACCTGAAGCAATATGTCTACCATTAGTACATGAATTATGAGTTATCTGCTATATGTATTATGAAATGCAAGCCTACAAATGAAATTGAAAACTGTGTCTTTAGACACAAATCAAAAAGGCTATGAAATGAAATTGTGAAAGACCCAAATAAAGCAATGGATAAACAAATGTTAAATCTAAAGACTGTTGGACATATTATTGAAATGTAATGATTAATTCCTCGTGGAACCTTAGAGTTTTGATGTGAGATGGAGTAAGGGACAACTAATTCTAAGTGTCCCCTAGGATCTCTTCGCTACAGTTTCTTGTGTACTCAACGCAAGGGTCCTAGAAAAGATCCTCACGGATCTCGTTCTTTAGCTTGGATGTAAGTCGTAGACATGATTGTTAAAGTTGAATGGACACTTTTCAAATCATCTCATCCACTTATGAGACACCACCATTCCCTATTGTTCATCCATCATGTATATGTCACCTTGGTAGAGTATTGGTTATCATTCGGATAGATCACTAAGTCAAAGTTAGTCAAAAGTCATCTCCCCTTGCCTTAACCTGGTTCTTCCATCCTCACCCATCTGTAGCATACCTTTTACAGCTTGTAAGTATGGCATGAACAAGCATACTTCTAGAAGATTCTAAGATTTTTCAGAAGCAAAGGTACATCTTACTATTATTATTATTACTTGTCACCATGATTATGAATAACTTATTTAAGTTGGGTTTTGATATACATTGTTGGAGCATTTCTTACTTTGGATGGTTGCAAGATCATATTGATACAGTATCTCACCTTGATTTTGGGTGTTTTGACCTGGTCAACCCGGTTGACCAAGTCAATCATGGTTTCCAAGGTAGTGACTCAAAATTACAACATGGTCTATATTTGTTCCAAACATGCCCAGGACCAATACTGTGGTTTCAGTTTTGAAAGTTTGGCCCCGATTCTCCAAAAAAGTGATTATTATCACTTAATTATTGGCCAAATGATCAAATTTTATTCCAGATGGCAGTATGATTGGTTCTCCTAGAGAAGGGCAGTGTTCCAGGGGGTATGAGTAGTCATTTATACCATTCTTCTATGTCTCCAAATCATCCATAACAGTCAGTTTGCCCCAGTTTTCACCTTGGAGAGAGTTATGGTGGATTTATAATTTTCCAGAGATTGTACCAGCAGAAATGAACTAGAAAAATCACTAAAAAAATCGATTTGGCCTCTTGGGTCAACGAAATGGCTTAGAAATTTGATAGATGATGTATCTCATCATCCCGGATAGTCCTTCAGCAATTTACAGTCAGCAAATGTCCGAATTATTTTATCTATGGCTCAGACAGTGAGGAAAGCCCCCCAAGGGGCGCCCCCTCTCATGGCTAATGATGTATTTCATTGTTATATTATATGGTTTGAAGTTGTAAAAGGGGCCTAGAGTGAATTAATCCCCTAGTGACCCCTTCCTATGTACTATCATGTCACAACTTATGTTATATTGTGACTGACTTAGGATAGGCGTCCTAGAGCAAAGTGTGCCCCCGCCCCTTTGACTTAGTCATTTAATCCATGTGATGATTTATGTATTATTGATCTCCACCATTGATGATGTTCTAATCTCAATTGTTGGATGAAAAAGAAAGTTAGGGTTTATGTCTGTCTCAAACTATTTAGGAGAGGTGACCCCCCCATTGTAATTGATGATCATTAGCATCAGAAATTGAATAAAGAAATTTTTGTCTAGGACTACTCTCTGTGTACTTTGTGGATTTGATCTTATGTTTTGATGACTGATATTGCTACTCTTCTATACTGAGCATTTTCCAGGACATATCTTGTTTTTTTTCCTTTACCCATTTTCTGCATGTTGAAGAGGCGCGCTAGGGAGGACACGGTTGTGGGGAAACTCACCTCATCTCCTCTCTCGGGTATCCGGTTCAGGGAGTAACTCTTTCTTATGAACGTTTACTATCTTTTCCTTTCTTTATCTTACAAATCTCGTTCATTTACCTTACTACTTGGTTTTCTCTAGTTTGGCAGGTAGAAGGGGGCGCTAGGGTGATTGGTTGAAGCTCAACTCGATCAAGATCTACTCTCAAAACATTCATTTAATCCGGAAAGTGGCATTCTTCATCATTTCAGAGGCATTCTACAAAATCCAGGTATGTTTCATAGGTAAGTTTCTCTTCTTTTATTTTCTGTATATGCATTGGTCATCATTCTATTACATTAAAACCCTCGTTTCATAGATCCATAGGTTCTAACTTGCGGAGAGCTATAAAACTAAAAACCCACTTTAGATTTAACATAAAACCCCTAGATTTAAATTTTCGGCTTAATCAAACTCGATTTGCTCATCCAAAGCACTGGTCGGCTACAAGGGAAAAATGCCCCCCTTGGGGAAAGTGGTCATTTTCACAAACCGCAAACCAGGTATTGTTGGTTTCATTTCCATTCGCCTAATCTTATATCCAACAACTAATTTGAGTGTCCAATTTCAGTAATTTTCACCATTTTGCCTTAGATCCCATTTTTCTAATTAAAACCCTAGGGCAAAATTTGGGCTTTTCACTTGGATGCTTTGAATCTCTTGGTTTTCTTTTTAAAATCTAATTAACCATCCTACTAAGAGATTCCACCAAGTTTCCCTCGGCTACTCATCCGTTTTCCCTGTTTTAGGATTTCTTGGTCATAGGGATGCCCCCTGAGCTTTGTGGTTTCACTAGTCTAAAGTGTCGATATCCTTGACTGGTGTGACATCCCAGTTCTTTCGGAATTCTTGGATATCGTAGGTTACGACTTTTGTTTTCTTCCCTCTGTCGTCCTAAATAGGATCCCCTCACGAGGAAACTACAAGATTCGTGAGAACAGAAACCAAAAGTATCATAAATGACTTTCATTCTAGATTTGTGGGGGTCATTACACAGCTGAAACCACAACTCATAAGATCCTTAGAGTTGGTTAATACTAGCCTTCCATTTTTTCGAATGTCCATAAGTTTGAGAGATGTTGTGAGCCTTTTCAGCTTCATTGGTAAACAAAAGTTAGCAGCCTTGCCTTTACAACTAGTTGTGATAGAACCTCCTTTTCAGCAGTGGGGTTTGGATTTCATAGGAAAATTTAAAGATAATTCAAGCAATGATTAGTCATGGATCCTAACAACTACAAATTATTTTATTAAATGGGTTGAAGCCATTCCTACTAAAGCAATAACTGAAAAGGTGGTCACGGACTTCCTTAAGACAAAATAATAACAAGATTTGGGGTTCCAGCGAAGATAACCCTAGATAATGCAAAGTCCTTTAGCTCAGCAAAGATTTCATCTTTTTTTTTAACATGGCATTATTTTGTCTCACTCATTAAATTACTATCCTCAAGGAAACGATCAAGCAGAGTCAAGTAATAAGAACCTAATGACTATAATCAAGAAAATTGTTGGGGAAAACAAGAAGGAATGGGATATTAAAATCATGTATGCATTATGGGATGATAGGATAACAAACTTGAAGTCTTCTACGGGACAAAGTCCATTTGAGTTAGTTTATGGTTTGAATGTTCAACTGCCAGTGCACCTTAGGCTTCTAGTTTATGGTTTGTTGCATACTCCTAGTTCAAGTGAGGATGCAGTTGAGAACATGATTAATCAGATAATTGAACTTGATAAAAGTTGAAGGCAGGATTCTGAGCAAAATTATAGGAACCAGGAAAAGGTTAAAAGGGAATTTGACAAGACAACAAGGAAAAGAGTTTCCAGTATTGGGGATACAGTTTTGTTGTGGGATAAAAGAAGGGAGAAGCCAGGAAAGCATGGAAAATTTGACAGCTTATGGATGGGCCCATTTGTCATAAGGGATGTAGCCCATAAACTTGCCAATGAATGGGAAACAACTCAATATATTTTTCAAATGAGGAGTTTGTGGTGTCCAGAGGGGCACCCTTTGTAACATATCTCTAACCCTTTTCTGTTATTCTTTTATTCTGTGAATTTTGCATATATATAGACTTAGATGTATTTTTGTATTATGGGATTCTTTGATTTATGCATTCGTTTAATTGTTTGTTTATAAATTCACACATGTTGCTTATGTTGGACGAAAGTGTGCCCCACCATGAAGTGCCATGTCATATGTTGATTGGGTGATGTCGGAATGATGATGTGATTATCACAATGTATTTAGGACCTCAAAATAAGATAACCCAAGTCATCACTTCCCTTTTTCGGAATCTCGTTGTTATACATTCCAAACCTTGAGAATTTTTTAAATTGGACGACCTTAGGATAAAAATAATTCAAATGTTATTGATTGGATCTCTGACTTCCCTTGCCCAAAATTAAATCTAATGCCACAATTGAGTTCCATGACTTCAAAACCATAGGATGCACCATACTTATGCCCAATTCCAATATGAAATGCCTCATTTATAATCAGCTCCAAATAATTAAATTAGACTTAAGCTAAAATTCTAGACTTGGGAAAATATTTCCATTTTTAGTCAGTTAATTCAAATCTTCCACATTCTTTTTGAAGGGATCCAATCAACCTCCAAAGGCTGAGATATGATGACTGATGTATATGTAAGTGTCTCATATTGTTGGTTGACCCTTTTGACCAGGTCAAACTCAGGTTTGACCAAGCCAAAAACATTAAACTTGGTCAAACTTCGAACAAGGTGAAAAATGATGGGATAATCATATGTCAAGCATGTAGAGGAGAAACAATACTCAAATATATTTAATCTTGACAAACATCTAATCATATGATCATATTCTATAACAAGCACAGTTACCATGTAACTCCTCATATGACAAGTCAACATAGCACATAAACGTAACAATGCAAAAAGTACAAGTAAATGAGTCATACATATTACCCTCTAACCAAAACCATCACACATTGTTGCAAAGATCATCCCTCCTCGGTGGGTGGAATGGATGGTCAAGTAGTCAATAGGCTTGGTCAAGTGAGTTGTGTGATTAGTGAAAGGATTGAGTTGCTCTTGGAGATAGGGGAGACAGGAAACCTTTGTGACATTTGATAATTTGATCATTTGGAAAACACTAGGAAATAGGGCATCTCACAATTAGATGATATGCTAGAAGGTACTCCTTTGACTCTAGCAAGCCCCCCTTTATTTCACTTTACAGCTTTTTTCTTTACATTCAATTCTTATTTTAATACTTTTATTTTCTTTCTTTGGATATTTCTTTGAAGCACTTTATTCATTTTCAATTCTTTAGTTGGTTAATGACTAGAAGGTACTAGACCTAGATTGCCTTCTAGACACCATTTATGACACGACCTTAGCATCGTCACCAACCACTGTCTATAGGTGCAACGAAGTTTCCAAAGTAATGCATTTTTAGTGCAAGTAGGATTAACCTCTTAATTCAAGGAGTACCTACCCTCCCAGACACTAACCAATTTCAAGGATGGGGAGCACTTGTTTCAATTCTAAGGGATAATATTCTGGTGATTAGACCACCTATGCTTGGAACTCAACATTGATAGCTATCTGATAGGAAACGTTAAGGATTTGTATTGTTTTGTCACACACATCAGAGCCGAGACACTAGGGAAAACATGGAGGCCACCGTAACAAAGAGGTCATAGAGGGGGAGAGGCCTTGAGTCACCTTAGCCATATCCAAATTAATAGGGAATTTTACCATGCAAGGTGGAATGAGTGGAGTACGGATATAGTCAACATGGGAAACCAAAGGGTAAGGGAATGATCTAAGAAACACTAGGGAGACCTACTAGAGAACAAAACATATATAAAACACAAACTAACACAAAATGTGATCCTATGCTAATGTCTTACTCATCATACTTATCAAATAATCACTAGTTATAATATAAATCATAATGCAAGTTAGTCCATCAATATCACATATAATCATCCATAAAAACAAAATATCCTCAAGACACATTGTTTGGTACGTAACTACAAAATGTAGGATACATCATAAGCATATAGTGTGAAGCACTGTAATCCTAGATCCAATCCTCTATCCAATAGTGGACAAATCTAGTGTATGCAAGGATCCAAATTGTAGGGCAAGGGATCCCAAAATTAGTCAATATATGAATGGGGCCTTACTTGAAACTCTTCCCATTCAACTATAGCCTAATTCACACCTCCAATAACGTGGCAAAAATCTTCAAGCCACTGGGTGCAACCTTGGGGGCAAACTCGAGCCAAGTGTTGTCACCTGCTACTTGGCTCCTCCATCTAGGCCAACTCCTAGCGAAGCCAAGGGGGTGGACCCTAATAAAGAAAAGTTTAAGGTTGTTTCTAACTACAAAAGCAAGAAACATAAATTTTCTAGGAGTTTTAATGTGAAATAGATGAAATTAAAGACTACCAATTACTCCAAACAAAATGTACTCTAGCAACACTTCAATTCAAATTAGATACACCATATTCAATGACACATTGCGAAATTAATTTATGCAAGACATAACATGATAGATCATTGCCATAATGAAAGAATGCTTTGCAAATATGGGTTGATGGTGTAGTCTCAGTGAAAATATTGCAGTATCTTGGTTGGTATGTTTTAGATTAATAAATGAATTGATTAAGGAATGGGTAAATTCTTGGTTAGTTTTATCAATGTGGTAATGATCTAGATTAACTTAGGGGATGGGAACTCCCGATATACCTGGAGGTGCGAGGAGTATGTCCAAAACCTTTATCCGGTGCGGCTCCCCGCAAATAATATGTGGGCTGGTTGGTGTCTCTGAGACATGTTCAACAGTACACCAACAAGGGTGTAGCCTAACGGTGTCTCGAGGTCACTGCCCAGTTGTTCCCACTTCTTTTGTGGATTTTCCCACCACAGCGGATCAATTCGAGGCGTTTATTTTCTCCTGGGGAGATTATTTTGGGAATGGAAACTAATTAATCTAGTCACATGAATCCCTTTCTGATACTACCAACTGATCAGACGAAGCTGCAATGGAAGTAGAGCATACGGGGATGACGGCCTTTGTAAGTTTTAAGTGTTTTTTGAGCAAAGTTACCTGATTTAGAAAAGGTAAATCCAAGGAGTCTCTTTCTAGATTCAGTACTCGGGCAAGCCCTTATCCATGAATCTGTACTCAGGAAAGCGATGAGGTTTATTTTAAACTCAACAGTGCATAAAAAAATTGAAGTTTTTTAATTACTGCACTGCTCAAATATTTTCCTTTACGGTACTTTGATATAGAACAGTGGGTAAGTATTCAGATTACTTTGCAAAAATAAAAATAAAAAAACTTAAAGAAGCACTGAAATAATGAAACAAAGCAGCAAACTACACTAACAACATCAAAACCACAAAAAATGACATCAACGCAAATCCCCCCAATGGGGATGGGGACCAGGCTCTGATGAGCCTCCACAAGACTTATTTGCCTTTTTACAACATGGAAGAAATGCGCTTTGGTCCTTATATTTTGGATCCAAAGACTTACAGTTTATTAGAAAAATGACTTTTTATGCAAGGGGGATCTCCGTGGGTCTTCCTTTTCTCACTTTTGTGAAAATTCTCCAGAGTTTCCTCCTCTTTTCTTGTAAACCTGCAGAAAACAGCGATGAAAAGAAAGTGAAAGACACCCACATACACTTTAAGAGTGTCTTGGGAAAAATCTACAAAAAAAAAAGTCTGAAAAAAATCTAAGTAAAACCAGAAGAAAATGACTAAGTAAGGCAAGCTAGGAAGCTTGCCTTCTTAGGATCTTTGCTTGCCTCTTGAAGAGAATAGCAAGCAAATCTCAAGCACTAAATGCTAAATAAATAAATATAAAGCTCTTTAAGCCTCTTAACCAAGTACATTTGAATTTCAACTTTGAACTTGCAAAAAGAGAGCTAGATCTAAACAATTAAAGAAAGCTTTTAAACACTCAACAAGATCTAGACTTAGGAGTTTAAATCTACTTTAGATATGTCTTTAAATTGTAGATCTAAGCAAAGTAACAATAACCAAAGTAAACTTGAATTTTTTTGGATCAAGAAGTGATAGAACCATATGCAACAAGAAGTAGAAAAGGGATGGTGACGCCTCCTTTGGTGAGATCTGAGGGATGATGCTTCTTCTTTCAAAATTACTGGAGAAGAGGGAGAGCCCACTCGCACATCAAATGCTCCAGCTCGGGTTTCCTGTAAAATACCTTCAACAAAATGAAAAGGGGATTAAAAGCACCTGTGTGAAATGATAAGAAGATAAGCAGCATTATAGATCCATACAAGAAATCATATAAAACTTGGAAATCTAATATATTTCACAATGAAAGGAACCTAACAAGAATCACTTCCTACTCTTACTGAAATGTAAATTTCTTTATCAAGACTAGTAATCCCAACAATTGCAAATATGAAAGAACTAATACAGGCTTACCTTAATGATTTATAACAAAGACAACATCATCCAAACATTCGTGGACCCCACACCGAAATTGCCTCCAAAGCCTTTAATACTCAGAAAAATATTACAATGTATGCCAGCAGCGGTTCAACCTTTCGATCCCTAACAGTGGAGGAAGTGACCTGCTTAAATAGCAAATGAGAGACCCAGGGGACATCACCAACACTAAAGATCAAGCCCAATTGAGCTTGATTGATATAAGGAATCGATGGGGTGATTACTAGTCTACTGAAGTGTTGGTATGGAGGAGGTGTCGCCTCAAATGAGGTAGGCGACCTCACTCCACCTACTAAGCCTACTCACCATCAATCACATGCTCCACCCACGTCACGCGATTGTACGGCTCAACATGACGTGAGCTCCAAACAAGAGATAATAAACATATGGTAGATATAACCCATGGTATGTGATGTCATTTTAAAGATGAGTTACATCACCATCCATTCGCTAATCATAAGTGTGGCCCACACTCTAACTATGAAGAAACAATCCACACACTACCACATCCGTACTAATTCAATGACGTGAGCCATGGGTTAAACCAAAGTTTAAAAATGGTAAACGATAACTTTAAAATATATCCAAAGTTTTCTTTTTAACTCCCTCATGAAGAGGGTCCACTCCCCATGCTACTCGCTACCTTCACAATGTTGGCAATGGAACCCATGTAGGTTGACGTCGCCTCTTAAAACAAAACACTCCCCACTCAAATATTCTAACCAAGTTTGGTTCTTAACTTCACATGGAGAGGGTCGCATTCTTTAGGGGACCCATGCCATGTCACCCCATCACCTTAATATTTTAATATTTTGACTTTTCAACCTTTGACTATAGTGCCAATATGTCATAATTTAGCATTAAAATGCCATCTTGATGCACTTTTAGCCAAATAATGCCTTTCGGGATGTTTAAGCTGCCTAAAACTCATGAAAAGGGGCCATGGAGAAAAAAATATGCTATGAGTGTCAAAACGAGCAAACCCACGCCAAATTATGTCTCCGAATCAAGTTTTTATGCCATTTACAAGTTTTTTAATTAAGCCATTAAAAAATGGCCTATAAACGGGGGGAAAAAAACATTTTTCTCGAAATCCGACGAAACTCTAGGGGAAGATAGTACATGTCCATACGACTCAATATGAATGCCTAGCATGTTTAAAAACACTTACACAGAGGCTCTAATAACCTCCTAAGGTCTAACCACCAAGACGACTACCCCATCTTTGGAGGTGTGAATGAAAAACTCAGAAATTATTAGTCGTTTGTTCAACAACCAATAATAACCAAGGGAAAAAACACTCTGGGCTAGTCATCTTTAGTTCTGGGAAGCCGAGCCTTTTATAAAAATTTATCATGCTAGAACATTTTTACAATTTCCCCAAAGGGGTATGAACATGTGTTACAAAAAAAAATGAACAAACTTCCAAAAAAAGTCTGCCATACTTCTGAACTCTGATCATGAACAAGTGTGCTTGTTCAAATCTTGTCGGCTAACTTGAAAAAATCCACCAAGTACAACTTAGGTGGTAACAAATTGATACAACTATAATCTAAAAAATGAATCTCATCAATATGCAACGAATGTTATGTCTCTAGTGCTCACTGTTGTCGCCTTTCACACACTTGGGGGGGAACGTGGTAGAAATATTCAAGCCACTCGGTGTGTCCTTGGGGGTAAGTCTCGAGTCAAGGCTATCACCTTGTTCTTGACTCCTCCCTTTAGGCCAACTGCTAACGAAGCCAAGGGGGGTAGACCCTATTAAATTGCTAAGGTTGTTAAGGCTTAGTGTAATGGTGATGAATGAGTTAGTTAGGAGTTTGATAAACAAAACTAACACAAGATATTGCAACGGAATTAAAACACAACAGCATAAAGATCAATATATGATATATAAAGCATGTGGAAATAGATGATTATATCAAGTAAAGAATGAGTGCCAAAATGGAGTCCACAGATAAAAGTGTTGTATTGCTGAAAAAAAATGTCGCAAGTGCTCTTGGTCAAATTTTAGATTAATGTGGGGATGAGTTGATTAAATTAAGGGAAAATGGGACTCCAAATATACTCGAAGGTACGATGAGTATGTCCAAAATCGTTATCTTATGCGTCTCACCACAAGGAATATGTTGGTTGGTCAGAGTCTCTGAGACGTGTTCAACACTACAACAACAAGGGTGTAGCCTAACGGTGTCTCGAGGTCGCTACCTAGTTGTTCCCGCTTGCTTTGTAGATTTTTCCACCACAACGGATTAATTTGAGGCATTTGATTTTCACCTGGGGGAGTTAATTGGGCCGTGAAAACTTAATTAATCTAGTCACCCACGTTGCTTTTGATGCAGCCAACTGTTCGGACGAACCGCAACGGTGCAGAGTATACACAACGAAGTCTAAAGGATTTTAATAATTGTTTTGTTGTTTAAAAGAAGACAATTGACCTCCAAGAATCTCTTTCGGTTCAAATGAACCACAATCGGGAAAGCAATGAGAGGTGGATTTTATTAGTGTTTTTTCTTTTGAATTTAGAACTAAAGTGAAAGAAAAAAAATGGTTATTTAATTAATCTACCACGAATCTCTTTTCCCTTTCGGGTCACTCGGGAAATCGTGGGGTAAGTAGTAGTATTGCTTTGAAAAACTGAAAGATGTAAACAGTTTTTCAATATCAAACAAAGTACACTACTTGCAGATGAATGAATAAAACTAAACTAAAGCAAAATATAGAAAGAATCATAAATGCAAAAAAAAGGAAAATCGAAGCGGATCCCCCAGGGAGGATGGGGAGTGGGCTCAAAAGAGCCTACTCAAGTTTCTTTTTATTATACTCGGTTACAACTTTATAGAAAATACCACTTGGTTCTTATACAGGACAAACCCAAGGGCTTACAAAAGAGTCCAAAAGTTAACACGGAAGATGGAAAACCCCTGGGGGTCTCTGGATGGCCCAAAAATCGATTTGCAGACAACAGTTCCTCCTCTTTTTGGACGGACCTGTTTAAAAGCAGCAAGCTTTTATTAGTATAAGTGCCCAAAAACACTTGGACAACACAAAAAAAAGGTGAAAAAAAATCTAAGTTAAAACTAGGTGAAAAAGTGCAAAAAATTAATTAAGGAAAGCAAGCTTTCCTTGGGATATTGGCTTTCTTTTTAGGGCAACCAATATGATATGCAACCAATTGCTAGATTTGTCTTTTAAACTTCAAAATAAACTACCTTTCAATTGTTAAGTTTTTATGGTTATATCAGATCTTGTAACATTTAGCATCATAATAGCATAACCATAAGCAAAAAGATAACTGAAATATAGACAAGCACAGCCACAAAAAGAACACAAAGATTTATCCTGGGAAACCCTCATGGGGAAGAAAACCCAACAAAACTTCCTCTGTATAAGATGTATAAAAGATGTATTAAAGAAACCAAAAACAGTTGTTCTCCTCCTTTTGTTTTGTCTCCCTCTCTCTCCTATGCACTACACAAGTGAGTAAGTGTGTATTCAAATAAGAATCACAGCTCCTCTATTTAAGTCAATTGACTTTTACACTAGACAAGTCGGCCCCAATAAACTGTCTGGGCCGACTTCACCTAGGAATACTCAAAAACAGTATATTATTTTATTTATTAGGTTACTAAAGACCCAACACAAGAGGAGGCTTAACCTCATGACTCTATGATGACCAAATACACTAGTGACACCCCGTCGAAGGAATAATAACATCTCCCTTGGGTTACATCAGTAACATACATTTAGAATATCCTTTGAAGTTACAATATTTCAACACTCCCCCTTAACGAGAAGGTTATTCTATTGATTACATCATCACAGACTATAGGAGAACAGAGAGACAATTACAACAGTACATTGAGGAGATACATCTATATGTCACAGGAAGTTTTTCACAATTAGTAACTTGGAACAGTTACTCTTCATCTTTTGCATCATATGATCACTTGATCCTTTCTTTGCAGCAACGCATCGATCTTTCGATCCTTCATAGCAGCACTTCGATCTTCTGATCCTTTGCAGTAGTACTTCGATCTTCTGGTCCTTTGCAGCAACGCTTCGATCTTTTGATCATTTGCAGCAGCACTTCGATCTTCTCGATCCTTTGCAGCAAAACTTCGATCTTCTTGATCCTTTGCAGCAGCACTTCGATCTTCTCGATCCTTTTGCAGCAGCATTTCGATCATTTCGATCCTTTGCGACAACACTTCGATCCTTCTAGATCCTTTGCAATCGCAGTTCGATTTACTCGACCCTTTGCTGTTGTACTTCAATATACTTGATCCTTTTCCACCACGTTACCTGCAGTACACATGATCTATTTGCGAGATGATCAATCCCTATCACTTTAGGACATAAGCCCAAGGAAGATGAAGTCCACACAAGATTCAATTATGGGATGATCAATCCCTATCACTTTAGGACATAAGCCCAAGGACGATGAAGTCCACACATGATCCAATTACAGGATGATCAATCCCTATCACTTTAGGACATAATTCCAAGGTCGATGCAATCCCAATCCACTTGCAGGATGATCAATCTCTCTCGCTTTAGGACATAAGTCTAAGGATGATTGCGGGATGATCAATCCCTCTCGCTTTAGGACATAAGTCCAAGGATGATGCAATCCTGATCCAATTGCAAGATGATCAATCCCTATCGCTTTAGGACATAAGTCCAAGAATGATGCAATCCTGATCCAATGCGACGGGATGATCAATCCCTATCGCTTTAGGACATAAGTCCAAGAATGATGTAATCCTCCATTAGCATGATCCATGAAATCGATCAGCTGAATCGTCTACAACTAAATGTAGATCTTTACCGCACCCAGTGCCGGTCCTATCGTCTGTGAGGACTCATCATAGACCATCCATACCACACAGGTTAGGACCACTCACAATTGAGTGTTATACTACGATATCTACACTTACGTGTAGGCATACTCTTCCAAGTAAGAGTATAGTCTACAAGGCATATCTCGACTGCATACACAATGTCAATCCCAGCGTCTATGAGGACTCATCGTAGAGCATCCAGACCACTGAGGTTAGGACCACTCCTAAGCGAGTGTTTAATCTACGGTATCCACAACTGAATGCGGGTACTCTCCATGAGAGTAACATCTTGCAGGGCCATCCTTAGCTAGTAAGGACCACTCTCATGAACAGAGTGTTATACCTGCTATCCTCAAGAGAGGATACTATCGTCTGAAAGTGAATGTGAGTAATCGCCATGCGAGAGTAGCATCTATAGGGTCATCCTTAGCTAGTAAGGACCACTCTCATGACTAGAGTGTTATACCTGCCATCCTCAAGAGAGGATATTATCGTCATCATCACTGTCATACATCATCGATGTTAGTCCATCATGACTCCTCATTTTCCGGGAGGATTCATATTATCAACCTGCTCCTTTGTCCGAGGAGGGTTCATAGTGTCGACCTGTTCTTCCTTTTCGAGGATAGTCCAGATCTTCGACTTGTTCCTCCTTTCTGAAGAAAGTCTGTAGTATCATCATCATTGTTCCTCCTTGCGGGGAAAGTCTTTATGAACTACACCAAGCTTGTCACGGAAGCTTGGTCACCACATTAGCAACTTGCTTATCGGTACTCGCATACTGGAGTTTTATGTGTCCCTTCGGTACCATATTCCACAGGATTCTTTGTCATCTTTATGTAACTCTAGTTGTCACAAAGAAACACTGTGGTTTCCAACTCCATGTCAAATAGTCCTGACATCATCTTTCTGAAGCCATATGGCATCCCAATAGCAGAGCAAGTTGCCATTTACTTTGCTTCAGCCGTGCTGAGAGCATCATTGGATTGTTTCTTACTAAACCATGAGATCATGGCGGATCCCAGACCATAACATCCATTTGAGGTGTTCTTCCTGTCTGTGGCACTTCCTGCCCAAGCTGAATCCATATATCCATATAATCTGTAGTTATGATATCTACCATAGTAAAGTCCCAAGTCTTTCGTACCTTTAAGGTACCTCATCATGCTTTGCAGCTATCAGGTGAACACATTTAGGGTTAACTAGATATTAACTCAAGGTGTTCACAGCAAAGTATATATCTGACTTTTTGTTCGTCAGATATATCAACGACTCAATAATATGTCTGTACTGAGTCATATCCACTAACTCTGATGTCTCATCAAACAATAGCTTCATGTTGGTATCCATGGGTGTGGCCATGGCTTTACAATCCAAAATATCAAATATTCTTAATATTTCCACAGCATACTTTCCCTAGTTTGGAAAGATTCCTTCTGAGCTCTGCCACACTTCCAGCCCTAGGAAATAATGCATCAATCCAAGATCTTTTCATCTCAAATTCTTCAGCTAGCTTCTTCTTGCAATCTGTGATCCGTTTCTCATTTCCAAGCAGAAATAGATCATCCACATACAACAATAGTATGTCAGTTTCATCACCCATAACCTTAAGGTAAAGGTTAGGATCAACTTTACTCTTGGTAAAGTCCATGCTTGCCAAGAAGCTATCTATTCTTCCATACCAAGCTCTAGGAGCTTGCTTCAGTCCATACATAGTCTTTTTCAACTTACATACATGAGTCACTCTGTCTTCGACTTCAAATCCTTGTGGCTATTCGATGTAAACATCTTCCTCAATCACACCATTAAGGAAGGCTTGTATTTACATCCATCTGGTGTATATCCCACTTCATCATAGAAGCAAGTGCCATGATAGTTCTAATGGAAGTGTATCTTGCCTCCTGGAGCAAGTGTCTCTGCATAATCAATTTCCTCTCTCTGAGAGAATTCTCTAGCCACAAATCTTGTCTTACTTCCATCAGCAACATATTTTATCTTTCAAATCAACTTGGAAGATACCACACTCTTGCTTTCTAGTTTGGGTACTATATCCCAAACATCATTCTGGTATTCTTCCACCATTGCATCTATGATGAGTTCATTCTGTTAGGTCATCGACATATCCTAGTCTTCTTCATTCAACCTTGAGGGTTGGAACCCACTTTACTCTTGGTAAAGTCTCGGTCCATCACGAAGTTGTCCATCATGCCGTACCATGTCGAACTCTAAGATCTTCTGTAGCCACTCCCCCTGAAGCGGAGCATCATCTTCCCTATGCATTCTTTACTGGAGTGACAGGTAGCACCTTCTGCTACTATGTATCCATCTCAAGTTACTAGATACCAAGATCCCTTCATCTTGAACTTTGTCGAAAAGTTCATCTTGCACCCATCTGTGAGCTTGTTGTCTTCTATAGGTCTCCATCTTCAAACTTGTAGAAAAGGTTAAGATATTAATCACTCTAGGTGATCTATCAAGCTCCTGGATGTGCTTGTCTATGGGTTCCTTCTGAGCTCGTACAAAGCATGTTCTGTACAGGTGGTTCTTTGCTCGATATATACTTCTACTGAAGAAGTGTGTCTGGTCAATAGAGTATGCCATGCCATAGTCTATTCTTTCTGAGACAAACCATGAACCTTGTGTTGTACACTTGTTCTTGTAGATCCATATTGAAGACACTACGGACTTCCCTTCAAGTCTCAAAACCATATCGTAGACATCATTCCCCATGATCAACTGTTACTCTTTGATCATAGCTTCTTCCATAGCCGAAAGGGTTATCATCAAATGATGTCACCCAATTGTGTTACACAACTAGAGTGTGTCCGAGGCCTCTTACTTTGGTTTGGAATTCTTGTCATACTTTTCTTCATCTTGGAATATCTCTCATGCCCAAGATGGTCTTCATCTCTCGAGGTGGATCTACTGCTCTCTTAAGCTTTTTCTTCCGTCACGGTGTCCCTGACCCTGGGAGCTTTAGGTTCATGTTTATTGGAGTGAATCTTGAATTGTTTCATAGGACATATGCATAAGGACAAATTCTTATGCATCATGCAACTATTTTAGCCAATACAACATTCATCCATATCTCTCAAAAACTTTCTAAATGCCTTCCATCTCTACCATGACATCATTGAGATTGTGCACTATTGTAGTATAATGTCATTAATGCATAATACACAGCATATACAAGAAAGACAATTCAAATACTTATCTTTGTTTGTTTTTCGTCATCTCCTTCTGGATCAGCGACTTCTTCTTTGACCAGTGAGATTGCTTCAATCTCATGCTTACTTGAAAGCTTTTCTGGAATGTTGCTTCTGGTAGACCTAGGGTTTGACAGAGAAACCCTAATTTTTCAATTGAGGTATCTTTCAGATATTATTGGATAGAAAGATGCACCTCCTCAAGGCAAGATGAGCAGTATACTCATTTTCCCAAAACTGTGATCAGAACTGCAAAATATCTAATGCCCTAGTTTTCTTCAGTTTCTTCTATAGAAATGTCTAATATTGTTTCTACAGTATCTTCGAAATTCTTGCTCCTCTGTGTCTGAAACTTCCCACTGAGGTATCCTTGTCTATCCTCTTTCCAACACCGCAGGTTAGAGCATAATTGGTTTCACCAATTGGGACATATGTGCGTTTTCCCAAGGTGGCTTATTTCATGACTGTTTAGAATAGCGAACATGTACAAACTTCCACGTGTCACTTTTTCACCTTCGGGGTCTGAAATTTTTACCACAGAAAGTACAGTCCATGCCCTATCTGGAACATCTTGCAAAATTTCATTTTGACCTTCGTAGCTCGAGATATAGCAATTCTCCCAAGGTCACCTGTTTAAGGCTGAATCTTGAGAGAGGCTAGAACCCTAAATTGGAGGAATCATATCTCCCAAAAAATAGTGAATATGAGGCTGAAATGTTTACACAGGGTACATAAGGAATTTATCTTCGGCCTGTGAAAGTTTCAGCTTTTGAGCCTTCTCCAATCGCAAGATATAGCGAATGTACCAAAACTACTAGTTTTAGTATTTTAGGGTTTCCAAGCATGAAACCTTAATCTTCAATAATTGTAGTTGTAGCACTGTTTAGGTTGCACAACGACTTCTTTCAGGGTGGCTATGATACCATGTTAGGTGTTTATGGTTATATCAGATCTTATAACATTTAGCATCATAACCATAAGCAAAAAGATCACTGAAAGATAGACAAGCACAACCACAAAAAGAACACAAAGATTTATCCTGGGAAACCCTCATGGGGAAGAAAACCTAGCAAAACTTCCTCTGTATAAGATGTATAAAAGACAACCAAAAACAATTGTTCTCCTCCTTTTGTTCTGTCTCCCTCTCTCTCCTATGCGCCACACAAGTGAGCGAGTGTGTATTCAAATAAGAATCACGGCTCCTCTATTTATACACAATAAGTCAACTGACTTTTACACTAGACAAGTCGTCCCCAATAAACTGTCTGGGCTGACTTCACCTAGGAATACTCAAAAACAGTATATTATATTATTTATTAGGGTACTAAAGACCCGACACAAGAGGAGGCTTAACCTCATGACTCTATGATGACCAAATACACTAGTAACACCCCGTCGAAGGAATAATAGCATCTCCCTTGGGTTACATCAGTAAAATACATTTAGAATATCCTTTGAAGTTACAATATTTCAACATCAACAAGCTAAAAAATTCCCTTTATAATGCTTGCAAAAGAGGGTAATTTGAACTAGATCTCTTTAAATATAACTTTGCATGCAAAATAGAACTGAAATCTAAACTTAGGAAATGATCTTACTAACTAGATCTATATATGATTTTCTTAATGAGATAGATCTAAGCCATAAGATTCTTAAATGGTAACCAATTTGAAGAAAAATTAATTTTTGAAGAAGGAAGAGGAAAAGAATAGTGCTTGTTGCTGGAATAGATCTACGAAAGAAACTTGTTAGTGAAGCACCAAGGGGCACAATATTCGCAATCTTTGTTGGAAAACCAGTGGAATCAAACTTGAACCACAGCACTTCCAATCATGACAAACCTGCAAGCTAAACAACAAATCCTACAAACAAAACCATTAAATATGAAGGTACATATGAGAAATAGATGACATAGCATGAAAATAATCTTAGTTAGCATGCAA
This sequence comes from Pseudotsuga menziesii, assembly GCA_001517045.1. NCBI lineage: Eukaryota > Viridiplantae > Streptophyta > Pinopsida > Pinales > Pinaceae > Pseudotsuga > Pseudotsuga menziesii. The sequence continues at coordinate 588,695 of LPNX010875206.1, read as the reverse complement.
ATATTAGTTCATTCAAACATATGTAACAAAATAGGAGTAAGTAAACTTACTTACAATGATCTATTCCTATGATTCCAATAATCATTCACGCAGACAACAGTTTAATGCAAAAAATGAAAAAATAGCAGTGCACCTCAAAAACAACATGATAATGATAATCCAAACATAAAAAGTACTCCACAATTTAGCCTCCAAAGCTTCTCTTTTATTCCAACAAAAGAATGATCAATACAATATTACACAATAGCAATCCTTTTTCCCCAGTTCTAACTAGCTTGGAAAGAGAGAAGGAAGCTTGATTTTATAGCCCAACTGGCCAAGAGGGGCGCCTTTGCTAACTGAAGAAGACCGAGGGTGAATTTGAGATTGAGAGTGAGTTTATCCCTTGATTTGGGCGAGTTAGAGGGAGTTATACTCAATAAAAATGCGCCACCTCTGAATAGGTAGGCACAACCCCTCTTTGGGATCTCCAAAACATGTCAGATGGGTGCCACATGAGTAATTATGCCTCATTCTAAGGAGAAAAACGTCCCCTTAATCTGGCGGCAAACTCGCAGTAGCCTCAATCAACATTGAAGGTGACGCTTTAATCAATGAGATGTCTTGCCTTAAATCAGGGAAGTCGATAGAAACTGATTTCAGTCAAACCAAAGCATTTTCCACTGATTTAGGAAATTGGGAATATTCTCCATTTAGTAACTATTTCTATTTTTGTATTAATAAATTTGTTTTTTGTTTAGATTTTTTACTTAAGTGATAAATTTATCACTTAAAACTTAGGAAAAATGGTTTTTTGGGTTAAACAGGTGGTCTGAGTAAGAAAACGAGCACCCCCATGGAAAAATCCAATCCATAACCACACTTTTATTACATTTCCAAATTTTCCAATTAGACTATTAGACTATTAAAAAATAGCCTAAGTTTACGGGAAAAAATATTTTTCTCGGAATCAGACGAAACTCTAGGGGGACCTAGCACATGTCCATATGACTCAATATGAATGCCTAGCATGTTGAACAAAACTAACACGAAGGCTCTAATAACCTCCTAAGTCCTAACCACCAAGACGACTACCCCAGCTTTGGAGGTGTGAGTGAAAAACTCATAAATTATTAGTCATTTGTTCAACAACCAATAATAATCCAGGGAAAAAACACTCTGGGCTAGTCGGCTTGATGTTTAAGTCTGGGAAGCTGAGCCTTTTATAAAAAATTATCATGCTAGGACATTTTTTACAATTTCCCCAAGGGGGTGTGAACATGTGTTACAAAACAAATTTCGAACAAACACCCAAAAAAAGCCTAGCAGACTTCTGAACTCTGATCATGAACAAGTGTGTTTGTTCTACTTCGTCGGCTCGCTTGAAAAAGCCACTAAGTACAACTTAGGTGGTAATACTCACTATAATGGATTACTCAAAATTTTGGTTTTCTCAAGAAAAAATGAGGAGTAAATCCCCCCTACAAAATATGTGGTAGCATATGTCTCCATGGGGAACAAGTGCTCAAAGGGAGAGAGCGCTTGAAAAACTCAAAACCTTTGGTCCACAACATCCCTTTACAAACAAGGTACCTGCACCTACAAAAAGAAAACATTATACCTCTCTCACAAACTGTTCGTCGATACTTGATATATAGAAATATAAAGATAAAAAACTGAAATAAAATAAAATTGAAATGCTCAATTTTATTTTGGTTATTAACTAAAAAAAATGTTGACTATCAAAAAACACACACAAAGATAGGAAAGAAACATCCTACACACATCCTAAGAAAACACTATACCCCTTTCACAAACCGTTCATCTATACTTGATATATAGAAATATAAAGATATAAAACTGAAATAAACTAAAATTGAAATGCTCAATTTTATTTTAATTACTAACTTAAAAAGATTGTTGACTATCAAAACACACACAAAGATAGGAAAGAAACATCCTACACACATCCTAATATATACACATTTTTTAAGTTTATGTTAATTAAACTATGTTATACGTACTCTACATTCAAGTTTTAATGAGAATAAAATAATTAATTCAATATATATGGTAATACATTTAAGTTTATTTCAAGATATATATAGTTTTAGTCATTTAATATAATATGTACACAAAAGTTGAAATATGTATATTGTACTTTACATGGGGTTGTACATTGGGTTATTTGATTTGGATCTTATGTTGCAGTGTACTTGATTTATCAAGTAATATATCCTTAATTCAATTTGTATCGAAGAATCAAGTAATATATTTAGAAATTTTTAATTATATTAGTAATATAGAGATAAATGAATTATTAATATCTTTAAATTGGAATATATAAAGAAGTGAATCATAATTTACAATTTATCTTTCTTATCTATAAAAGTCAAATTTTTATATAGCAATATTTTTGAAATTCCTCTAATTTATGGATCTGGTCACCACTTTTTCTCACACCCTTGGTTGTAGAGGTCTAATTCGCTGAGTGAAAGAAAAGTTAAACTCAGAAAAGACTACTAACACCTCACCGCCTTCTTCTACTCATAACCTTCCCACGTGTTCCTTGTGAAAAAATATTTAATTAAATGTGAACAAGGGACCATTGTTCCTCGTGCTCCCTTTTAATTGATACGTTTCCTTGTGAAAAAATATTCAATTAAATGTGAACAAGGGACCATTGTTCCTCGTGCTCCCTCTTAATTGATAATTTAATTAATTCATAGTGTAAACCATATTCATCGTGCTCCCTCTTAATTGATAATTTAATTAATTCATAGTGTAAACCATAGATGCTTTGGTCAATTAGTGTGATAAAATGTTTTCCCTTGATTAATTTTTATTAATCACACAAAAACCTTTAAAAAAAACTTTACTTTAAAAGTGTAATTATTAACACTTCAAAACTTAGGGACCCTAAATGGATGGATAAGTGTTAATTAATTGCATTAATGCCTTAGTTATCCATCTTTTTAGTCATCAATTATAAGGAATTGGTCATATTATGAGTATTGTTTAACTTGTTAAACATACCATACTTACGGACTTAACAACATGAAGACAACAAAGACACATCAACCCACACTTTCTAGCTTAATATTATGTCTTGGTTGTCAATTTTGGCTAGCTCATTTAGTTAAGGTGTGGGTCTCATTAGCATGGCGACCCGAGTGCAATCCCCTTAGGGGTGAGTTAGTTGAGAGGAAACACCCAAAAATCCAGCCATGTGAAAGGTTGGTATGGCGTAGCTTAAATGCTCCTAAATTACAGTTTCTTAACCAATAGTTGAAATACACTGAACCCAAGTGATGGATATTTCTAGCCAAAAAAATATATTATGTCTTGATTGAATCAAACATTTAATCCTACTTTAAATAAAATAGAAGATATTATTGTATATTAATGGTCCTTCCAGGTTGTGATTGTGGTTGTGCCTTTGCTCAAATCACTCGATTAAATGGTAAGATGGTGTTAAATGAATTAATACACCATATTTATAATATCTATATATTGTTTATTGTTAAATAAATGAGTACATTATATTTATAATATCTATTCATTGTTAAAACACAAAATATTTTAAAAAATAAAACGAAAATGAAAAACATGAAGAGCCCATCTTCATGTGCGAACATGAGGTAGCGGGTAGAATACAAGGCTATGACTATGTATGAATCTAATTCAGAAATAGAATATTACAATCCTTCTCCACATATCATTCTCATCATTCATTAATGAATAGTTATTTCATTTGTGGTGTTAAAAGCAGGAAGATTTGATTTAGCTCGAGCATTGGAGAAGTGGGGAGGTCTACACCAAGTCTCTCGTCTGTTAAAGCTCAAACTTCGGCATCCAAGACGATTACATTCAGATTCCATCGAAGACAATAGAGATGGCTTCAAATCTCACTGTTGTACAAACAAACTTCCAAACTCTCACAACCCCACCACTTAAAAGTTAAGACAGATACCTCAGAATTCTCGAATAAGTGACTGACCATGCAAGATGAAGATGAGGAGGAACTGAAAATTTAATAAGATTCATCATTATTATTTATTATTGTATAGAATGATCATAACTAACACACAGATTCCCATGGAAGGCTAAGGCTATATTTATTTGATTTGTAAAATGCTTCCATTTTCATCATCTTAATATAAAATCTATTTGCCAAATACAAAATCACACACAAAAATTTATGAGTTTATTCCTATTATGATTGTAATAACAAAGTCTATCATAGATCAGCAAAGTTACACTCGAATTATCGATTTTAAATGAGATAAAGTTAGGCACTCCATGATGGTTTTATCATTAACACTTCAACATTTTAAGATATCAACTAGATAACGATAACAAAGTAATGTTGTGTTTAATGTTTTACCTGAATTTTTTTTCAATTAAATTTAAATTTATCATATCAATCAGGAAGTAATAACCTAATATCATCAAATATTCTTTTTAATATAAATATAATATTATTTTAATTTTAAATTTTTAAATTTTTTTCAAAAAAATATAAATCTAAAAAAATTTAATAAAATTTAGAATTAAAATATAATATTTTAAATTTAAATTTATTATTAAAAAATATATATAAATCTAAAAAATTTAATAAAATTTAGAATTAAAATAAATTTAAACAAATTTATTATAAAACTTGAAAGGTAACATTTACTTAAAATTATAAAACAAAATACAAAATTAAAAATTAAAAGTGAACCATTTTTGTTTGCTTTTAAATATGAAACACATACAATATACCTTGTTTTAGTCTGCAGATTTCAAAAGGCCACAATTTTCATGCTCATCATTTTTATCTTATGACCAGGTTTTTTTAACATTCTGCCATGGTTTAATGAAACATATTAATCCACCTTGTGGTTGTGGCTGTGATCAAATCACTTGAATAGCTGGTAAGAAGGTGGTAAAATGATTTAAATTGTGATAATGTATATAGAACAATATGTTTAGAATACTTTCGTAATGTTCAAAAACATAATGTAGATTAATATTCAATTATTATTAAATGTTAAAAGTATGATAATGTATTTAGGACCATTTTCGTAATGCTCGATAACATAATGCAGATTAATATTTTAATCATTATTAGAGTATGATAATGTATTTAAGACAATATTTTTAGAATATCTTTGTAATGTTTGAAAACATAATGTAGATTAATATTTAGTCATTATATTGATAGTTGTTTATATTTTAGAATTTTGGGGTGGAATACTATCTATAATTTTCCTTGGTTCCAAGAGAATGAGACAAGTGTACTATCTAGATTGATTTCATGGTCGTTGTCCAAAATTCGTAATAAACAATTATAAAAGCATCGAAAATAGTTCATGTGATAACTGCATTTAATGGCATGGTAATGTGTAGTCAATGTTACAATGAAGCTTCATCTAGCAGCTCGGAGTTGAGCTAATGTGCACAAAGTTTAGTTGAACTCGGTAGTTGAGCTAATATGCAGTTCATGTGACAATCGAACTCCTAATAAAATCCTTTGAACTCATGTGATAACTGCGCGTAGTGGCATGGTAATGTACAGTCAGTGTGACAGTGGAACTCCATCTAGCAGCTTGAAGTCGAGTTAATGTGCACAAGGTTTAGTGGAACTCCATTATGTAGCTCGGAGTTGAGATAATGTGCAATTTGTATGATAACATGTATCTACGGCATGAAGTATAGACAACAAGTGATTAGATAACTTATTTGTGACACTTAACTTGTTACCTATTGGTATTCACCAACCACAAGTTAAATGATTGTACTAACCAATGTAGATCCAAATCCTAGGCTCTATCAAGCGTGGAGATGGATCAAATCTCTCGAGGTGCAAGCCTCTTCTTAGGTATCCATTGATTTGATTCAAACCAAAAGACACATCTTTTTATTTAAGGTCCACGTATAATTTTATTATTATTAATATTTAATATTATTTATGGCCGACATATAATATTTTTTATTTTGTTAGGAATGAACATTGCATCATTTCCCCACACATGGTTTTAAAACCATATGCAAGGCCCTCCTACAATCATGGGTTGTTCAGGAGGCCTTGCACATGGTCTTAAAACCATTTGCAAGGCCCTCCTAAACCATGTACAATAAAACCATGGGTTGTTTAGAATGCCTTGCACATGGTTTTTTTAAAACCATGGGTTGTTTAGAATGCCTTAAAACCATGTGCAAGGCCAACATTTTTATGTGGATAATTCAATTTTGTGTTTTTTTTTTACCCACATATTTTTTTTACGGATAATTAAATTTACTTTTTTATTGTTTTGTTAGGTAGGAAGATTACAACATCTCCCTCATATTAGATTGTTTTTGTGGCCAACATTTATTTTGGCCTATTAGAAAATTTATTTTTATTAATAAAAATAATATTACGAAAGTGATATTATTTTTTATTTTGTGTTACAAAATCTCTCCCATAATATTCACTATCACTATTTTTTTTGCCGACATGTTACAAACCTTACTAAGGTTACATCACGTTACATGTTACAAATGTTACTAACATTACATCACGTTACAAGATCTCCCCCATACTGGGCTGTAGAGCGCCTCTGGACGCAATTATTATTTAATGTTGATTTTGACTTTATAAAAAACATTTATTAAATAAAATAAATTATCAATAAAACCTTATTTTCATCCAACCTTATCTTCATATTTTGGTTGAGGTAGCCAATAAAATACAAGGTTATGACAGCATGAATATCAATCAGAAATAGAACCAACGTAGATCCAAATCCTAGGCTCAATCAAGCGCAGAGAGGGATCAAATCTCCCTAGATGCAAACCTCTCCTCAAATAGATCTTTGAGGGCAAAACCTCGCATTGAATGCTAGGATTTGGATCTTTACTAATGAGTCCTTTCCCTTTATTGAACTTATTTTTAGCTATACATATCAACTCTTACAATTATACATATCAACTCTTACACAAGTAATTCTTATTATACATAGTAAATAATTTATATTAAAAATTTAATTATGTTTAATCTCCTTGGATTTGATTCCACTATAATTTAAATAATATTTATATAAACCTAAAATTTAAATTTTATTTAAATAAAAAATAAAAATAAATTAATATATAATTATATTTTTATTTTAAATATCACTGTAAATTATATTTTAATTTAAATTTGAAATTAAATTTGAATATGTTAATAACTTAGGTAAGTTGTTCAACAAAGCATTTTAGTGCGTACTTTTAATGCAATTGAAATTCATGCCTCATCTCTGCCTCCTATTCAGGAGGAGAAAAACCGTTCACAATGTTGAGAGTCTTGTTAAATTAAAATATAAAACATAAAACATGAAAGCTAAAAACTTAAAATAGTTTTTATGTTTTATATAAAACATAAAACATGACTTAAAATAGTTTTTATTTTTATTTTTTTTTAATAAAACATGAAACATGAATAGGTGAAAAGTAAAATAATTTAGTACAGTGGAGCAATTTTTTTTTTTTAACTTAAACTATTAAAATGTTGTTTGTAAACTGTTTATGTTGAAACTATGAAAAGGTAACAAATATAGATTTTTATTGTTATTCTGATTTACCAGAATAAAAATTTATTATTTCCAAAAAATATTTGCTGTCAAATGACAGGCTTGACTCAGCAGTAGTGCTGAGTGCTGAGACTTATACTAAATAATAACAATAACGATTTGATGATGGTTATACTAGTGCATTGTTGTAAGAGAGAATGGATTCTGATCCAAGAGTCAATCCAACTATTTACATCCTCACAACAGTACCATTAAATATTACACTACTGGATGCATTTTGATCACTATATATTCCAACATGAAAACTAGGAATTTAATATTCCATATGAGATAGGGAGAGCAATGATTAAACTAAGCATCGATTGAGTAATTTAATACCTGGTATGAATTAGTCATTAGAATATATAAGGTTGTCTTGTAGAAATAAATGAGAGATTTTGAACAAGAAGAATAGGCTTTTCTTTTCAACTGGCTTCTTTTGTCAATATATGCATATATACGAACGCTGATAAAAGATTATGTTGTTGTCAAATTTGGTTTGACAAGAAATGCAACATAAATTGAATTTGAAACCATACGCGGTTTTTTTATAGCGGCAAGAGAAAAATCATCTATATGGTAAATATTTACAAGAAACATACCTTCGGATGGCAGGCACATGAGCGTTTCTATGGAAGCTTTTGATGGCTGATATTGATCCCAAAGGTCTTGGTTTTTCCCTATTCCACTCATTCCCATGCGAACCCAGAAAAATGGAAGCAAACATCTCTAAATCCCTGTCTTTAGTCTTGACTTCTAATCCCATTTTGCGCTACAGTTTGTATACATATTTGTCAACAAATGCTTAAGAGCCTGGATTTTTCTGTACATTCAAATTAACTACAATCGAATCATCGCAACATACACATGTACTGCATATTCATTAATCTCTGTCTCTCGATTTAAGCGCTTCAGCATCACCAGACAAGAAATAGCAATACAATTGAATACGTGAATCTAACAAATGGCAAGACTATGGCCGATATATTCATCTCGTAATCATGAATATAAATACACCCAGTATTCTAAAGGGATCGGCCTCATCAAAGGTCAACCCATAGGTCCCAAGCTCGACAACCCATAGGTCCCAAGCTCGACGACGTTACACCCAGTGTTTTTGTTGTTTTGGTGTATTAATATAGGGAGTGTATTTCAAACGAAAAGTTACGACCTTACATTATTAGGTCGACAAAATATTTACTACTTTTTACATTAGTTACTTCAATGTTACAAACGTTACATCACTTTACAAGATCTCTCCCATAATATTCACTATCACTATTATTTTTTGCCGACATGTTACAAACGTTACTAACGTTACATCACGTTACAAAATCTCTTCCATAATATTCACTATCACTATTATTTTTTGCCGACATGTTACAAACGTTACTAACGTTACATCACGTTACAAGATCTCCCCCATACTGGGCTGTAGAGCGCCTCTCAACGCAATAATACAATCATTTTCACACATATCACTCTCCTCATTCATTCACGAATAGTTATTTGTAGTGTCGAAAGCAAGAAGATTTGATTTAGCTCTGGCATTTGAGAAGTGGGGAGGTCATTAGAGGAAATTTGGGGTCTAAAATGGGCCTTATAAGAAAACGAGCCAAAATAAGTTTTTGTGAGTTGGAATTCAAGAACCAATAGAATTTCAATAAAATAAGTCAACCATAATGGTTGAATTGACATATTTGTCATTAAAAAAAACTACTTTTTTTGTTCGTATTTTTGACATATCTCATTGTGTTTTTACTCAAATTTCAATCGGGAGAGCTCGTTGGATGCGGAATCAAATTCCATATCCAACGAGCTCTCCCGATCAAAATTTGAGTAAAAACACAGAGAGATATGTTGAAAATACGAACACAAAACATAGTTTTTTTCTTTCTTCCTTCAAAATTAATCAATATTATTTTATTATTTTAACTATTATTTTATTATTTTCTTTAGGAGGCTCATTTTATACCCCAAAATTCCTCTAATGTCTACATGAAGTATCTCGCCTACTAATGCTCAAATATTGGCATCCAAGATGATCGGATTCAGATTCCATTGAAGACGATAGAGATGGCTTCAAGTTTCATTGTTGCACTAACTTCCACCAAACTTTGAATACCTTGTCAGATAAAAGACACACACCTCACAATAAGTGGTTAAATGTTTCATGATGAATTATGTTTAAATTGGATAAAGTAAAAATTTAATAAGATTCATTATTATCAAAGCATTTGAGTGGGCCTAATGGTTAAGAACATGTGTTATCTCCCTAGAGGTCCAAAGTTCAAAACCGATGGGGTAGGGTTGCTCATTGGCCTGTTGTGACAAAGCTTGAGGGGTAGGCGACCCCTAGGATAGACGCTCACCTCGGTGAGATTCGGGACGTCTCAACCCCTGCTAAGTCACAAATTAATAGTATATCTGGCTTGCAGACTGTTGGATATACTCTTGGAAAATTGTTGTTCCCATGATTAAAAAAAAAATCATTATTATTAATATATAAAATAATCATAACTAACAATGAGACAATGATATGTATAAAGACCGATGCAAGCTATATTTATTTGATTTTGTATATATTATGTTTGTAAAATGCTTTTATTTTCCATCCTTTCATATATAAAATCTATTTGCCAAACACAAGATCGTCCCTTCAAATAAAAATTGATGAGTTTAGTCCTATTATGATTAATTGTAATAACAGAGTTTATAATGGATATCAACAAATTTCAAATGTGGTAAAGTTAAATAATTCATTATAATTTTATTTCACATATGTTTTTTTTTCTTCATTTAAATTTACCATGTATTGGGAATATAATTCATAAGAATTATGGTTAATTTTGTAAATATGGTAATTATTTAATTTTAGTTTTAATTATTAAAATAAAAAATTATATACTTTTAGAAATTAAAGGCTAAAGGTGGATTCATTATAAGTATAATAAGATATTCACTTTCAATGAAAATTCAATTTAGCTTGAAGTTTACTAAGCTCTTTATTAAGTAAAAAAAACATATTTTTGCTATTCACATGGGATCAAAAAGTGCATCATCACTCCAATTAGTCAAGGAAGTTGATCACTCATATAACCCAAAATACTAGCTATCAGCAAAATAAAAATGCATGGTTGTTGCCATCCCCAAAAACATTAACTAGCATACATAGAAACATCCAACAAGATACCAAAAAAAAACCAGTTATATCAAAAAGTAGTTTAAAGATCCATTGTCTTCCATAGCATTGTAGAGAATACCTTCATCACTTCCAAGATCCTCTTTTCACAAAGTATCAGCTTCTAGATTTAACTCTCAATAAATATGGTCAATACTAATAGCAGTAAAAGTAGAAAGAAGTAGGGTGTGTGCAAGCTAATTAGATCTCTTTTAACATGTTATGTGCAATATAAATCTGAAAAATCCGGCATCCCTCAACTTACATGGATATTTTGAGACACATACACAATGAATCTTGCGATGAGTAAAAAATATGAAATGTAGGAAATTGAATGACATTTCCGAATATATGATTTTTTTTTCTATTGAAATGTTTTTAACTATCTAAAGTTTGATCTTTTTTAACGGGCACTTTTTTTTATTTTTGGGCCAAATTATAAGGTATATGTTTTTTTGGATGCAGCCTTTGAGTGCCTAAATGATGGAATCAACTTACAAAAGTGGGTAGACTTATACAGAACAACTAGCACTAGTGCACCGATATTTTTTCAAAAAAAAAGTTAATAATTTTTTTTTAATTTTCTAAGTGATCAAAACTCGAAAACAATACGTAACTATGGGTGTAGCCTTTGAAGGTCTTAATGCAATTATTTTGAAACATTTTTTTTATAGCATGTAAAGTTCGGTCTTTCTTAGTGCACCATACATTTTTTGTCAAAATGGTTGAGAAATGGAAGAGTTATGCATGAAACATTAATAGTGTGTTTTTTGAGTCAATGAGTCATGACACAAGAAAAATATAGAAAAATATATATATTCTTGTTAAAAATTAGATATTTGAAATCT
>LPNX010875206.1:533437-576740 GCA_001517045.1 Pseudotsuga menziesii | reverse complement strand
AAATTTCATAAAAAATGATAGAGTGCAACATATTATAACCAACAGCTAAACGCAAGCATATTGAAAAATTGGATGTAATGCTCAATTAGCCATGGTTTATCATACTCCATATTTGTGTCTGTAGAAAAAACCATATTTGTGTCTAAAATTTCATAAAAAATGATAGAGTGCAACATATTATAACCAACAGCTAAACGCAAGCATATTGAAAAATTGGATGTAATGCTCAATTAGCCATGGTTTATCATACTCCAAGGCATAGGCATGATGAATCTAACGCAAAGTCCGAAGCAAACACATAGGCATAAAAATGCCACGCCAACACGTGCATAGGTTCGGCCATAGTGGCAAGAAACGTGCACACGTTTTATTTAAATTCAAATTTTTTTCACGCCAAACAAAAACACGCATGTGTTGTAGTTTTACAAAACGCCTGCGCGATATGTAATTTTACGAATTTATTATTTTGCTGATTATAACTGTTTTTTTATTATTTGTCGATTGTAACATTAATTTTACTATTTGTCGATTATAACATAAAAAAATATAATAAAATATAATAAAAAAAATCGAGGTGATAAGGGGTTAAAGGTAAAGGGGGGAGGAGTGGTAAGGGGTTAGAGGTAGAGAAAGGGGTGGGGGGTGCTATGAAAGCTAGAGAAAGGGGCAAGTGGTGGTAATGGGTTAGAGAGAGACAGAGAGTGGTAAGGGGTTAGGTAAGAAAAAGGGTCGGGGAGTGTTAATGGGTTAGAGAGCGACAGAGAGACAGGGGTGAAGGGAGAGACATTGAGGGGTGGTAAGGGGTTAGAGATAGAGATATAAGGGGTGTTAATGGGTTAGATGTAGATAGGGAGGGGGGTGTTAAGGAGATTTCGTCTTCCCATTATTGTTATAGTTATACCCATATGTCCTAAGAAGGTTGAAGCTGTAAAGCAACAACTCTCTAGTATTGATCCTAAATTTCTTTTGTTTATGTCTAAGATAAAGAAGCTCATAGTTCGTGAGTTGGAACATATGGATCTTAACAGGATTTATACAATCTTTGTTTTACGAGAAATTGACCTTAGAACTTCTCAGAGCAATGATAATGAATTCTTCATTTTTCATTTGTTAGCAAAAGAAGATCAATTTTCGAGGAAACAATGTAGTAATTACATGTGGAGGCAGTGGTTTCCTATGGAAGACGAGTGCAAGGTTGAGAAGAGGAAAGATATCGAAAAATGGGCTCTTACTTTAGCTTTCCCAATGGGCAAATGGCTTACAGGGAGGAAATATGGCGACTGTAGGAATCTATGCTTTTCTTCCCACAAAAATGGTAACTTGATTTCCATTTATAATGGAGGAAGATTTGTTACTGGTTTTTTCAATAGAAAGTATCATTTTCAATAACAACTGGAACCAGTAAATCTTTCATTGTGTTCCATTTTTTTCAGCATTTTGTACTTCGATAAGTGGTAATGCGCCTCTATCATCGAAAAAATAGCTCTTTAGATGCCTTCCCTTTGACACTCCTCATTATCCACAGCTAACGCCACTTAGAGATGCCATTCGGACCCAATTGAAAGCCAAGAAAGTGCTTTTATATGACGTCAGATTTGGTGATAAACATTTATGTAACCGCAGAAGCTTGGACAATACTCTTGGATTTTAAATGCATTCTAGAGAAAGCAAGAGGACAAGGGTAGAAAAGTGACCGCAATCAACTTTTTTTTCATAATATACACATAGTCCATCTTTACCTTGATAAACAAGTGTTTACAAAATCTTGAATTTTGTGGGCGTGGTTCACTGGACAATATCCCCTCGAACAGAACCTTTAATGTTCATTGGAGCCCCTCTCCTCGAGAGCCCGGTAAGAAAGTAGATGTCTTCTACTGTGATTTCCAAAACTTCCCCTTTGAGCATGAATGCACCATGGTCAGGGTCCCAACAATGAATTAATGTCCAGTATAAACAACCTATGAGAACTGTTGAGTATAAAGATAATACTTTTAATAAGAAAAGTGAAGAAATAAAAAGAGAACCCTTGCAGTGTTGGGGTTGTGGGGGGAATCGTTTCTATCGGGATTTTCCTCATAAAAAGTATAATTGGAATATTCACACAGTTCGAGAAGCAGCCATAGTTGGAGAAGTTGCTCGGAACATACCGCAGATTAGCGCCGCTTTGGACAATCATCAAGCGGATTATCAAGCCTCCATGATTGAGGTAGATGGTAAGATCCTTGAAAAACCTATTTCTATATTAATTGATTCTAGATCTACCCTAAGTTGTATATCTCCTAAGTTAGTAGATTTGTGTAAAATGAGAAAATATGATTTTGAAAAATTGTGGTTAGTGCAACTAGCCACCGGAACAAAAAGAAAAGTAACTAGCTTCATTTCTAGTTGTGAAGTTCATATGCAAGATTTGATTACAAAAGTAAATTTGAATGTTTTACCATTAGGATCTTACGATATATTGGTTGGCATGGATTGGCTAGAAAAACATAAAGCTGTGCTAAATTGCTTTGAGAAAACTTTTGATTGTATTGTTGAAAATGGTGAAAGTAAAATGGTTAGAGGGATTCCAAAGAAGGTTCTTACTAGGAAAATATATGCCTTGCAATTGAAAAAGTGTGCTAGAAAAGGATGTAGGGTGTTTTTCGTACACATCACTAAAACTAATGAAACAAAACCTAGTTTAGAGGATCTTCCCTTTTGAAATTATTTTAAAGACGTCTTTCCAGAAGAGATACCGAGACTACCTCCAAGGAGAAATATTGACTTTACCATTGAATTGGCACGGGGTCTTCACTTAGTGAAACCATGCCATAGCACGTTCATTTGTGGCATATGAAACAATACCCCTATTTTCAAACAATATTGGAAAATACCTCCCAAAATCATTTTTTTTAAACCCCTCCCAATATGCCTTCCCAATTTAAAAAAAACCCTATTTTCACTGTATATTGCATGTATCAATTTTTTCATTTACATTTTTTATACCCCTTTAGATTTCTACCTAGTATATTGACATGATACTCGACATTCATTCTTTTCCCTCACCATGCAAAATAATTATTCATAAGTGTGTAGGGTTCCTTAACAATGAACTAAGGCTACTCCCTCTATGGTATTTCTCCTCTTTGTTCAATAAAATGAACTTTATAACCCAACGCCCCCCCCCCCCCACACACAAAGATATGCACTCCTCTCCTTGATCTATGGGATATGAGACCTTCTCAAGAGACTAGCCACCCCTTGTTGAAATACCTAGCACATGATACTGATGGAAATAAGAAGAACAAGAGAAGAAAATAATAATCATCCTCATTTATGATGATGCACTTCGAGTGGACATGCATGGACCATGAAGACTATGAGTAAATGACCCATATTTGCCTCTCAGTTTTCGGGTATAATCCACTACGGCCTTTGCCATAGGGTGTTCACTATTAGCCTGCATGATAGTATGTTAGTAGAAATTTTGAGTTCCTTACTTCTTCTACAACAAAACCTTACTATTTAGTATTTTTCTTTGACCATAAGATTAATGGATTGCGATCAATCCTCTCTAAGTTGCATTTAGAAAAATCAAACAAGCTTAGACAAGTGTAAGTCTTATATTAGTTGTGTGACCATCCACATGAAATACTATTACAGTGACATTCTTAAAAAAATGGATTCTCAACAATCCAAGCCTAAACTTTAATTCACTTCTTTATTCAACAGAGTACGGAGATCACATACCTCGGACATTGTGGAACAGCCTAAAGAACAACCTACCATGTCACCTGAAACCTTGCAGTTTTGCTTCTAGTCACCCTAAAGCCTAATGATTACCTAGAAGGTTGATTTCTATCACCCAGTACTACCATGCCTGAGCTCCTTGGCAATCTAGTTTGTGTAACAAATGTCAAACAATGTGTTTAGCTAACAATATTTTGCCCTAAACCACACATTATATATATTTTATTTACACATTTAAAAAAAATAATGTAGGCTCAATAATCTCAATGCTGCTATATGATTACTTTTAGTAAGATTTTAAACTGCTTTTGATTGGCTAAGAGCTTAGCTTTCTAGAATGTAAGGAAACATGTATGGAAGTCTGCCCCATAGGGACCCACCCGTAGGTTATTTCAAGTGGCGTGTAGGGATGGAATTTTACCTGTAATTCCTACAATTTGACGGGAAAATTGCCTGTCACTAGGTAATTTTCTCATCAAATATAGTCAAAAGATCCAAAAGGATGTCATCATTCTTCTTTAAAATCCTTAAAAGAATAGGTTATAGAGTTGTCAAAACCTTTAACAAGTGATGAGTTAACTCACATTTGTTGATAGCAGCTACTGATGGTTGTTCTCACTGCAATTCGACAACACAATTTGACAATGAAGCTATAACAGGTTTTGCCATTTTAAGAATTTAATCAAAACATCAATTTTTTTATACTAAGAATTTTACTTATCAGCAGCTTTGGACCACTACACCCCAAAGTCACATAGGAAGTGTTTTCTCCCTTTTAAACGGAGCCTTTTATCCATTTTTTTTTAAGAAACATGAAAAATTGTAAGTAAGATTATCAGGCCATTGCCATTTATAAATTTCCAAGAAAAGCAAGCTCCTAAATCATTTCAGACCCTCCTTCATAGTGGTACTCTGGTGCTTCTTACAGAATGTTTATTATCTAAAATCTGTTTACAGTGAAATAACAGTATTACAGAATGTTTATTATCTAAAATATGTTTGGAGAGAAATAACAATATCTCTGTGAACAGTATCCGAGCAGATTTGTACTTCTGTCAAATGGCTTTGACTTTTTTGAGTTTTTATATGTGAAGTCTAACAGTCGAAGTTAAATTGTAGTTAGTTAAAGAGAAATAATTTTAAATCATGCTCCAACAGTAAACGGCCATTTAACTATTAAAAGAATTATGTGGAGTGGACAAGGTTCATCATGCTGGAACCTCTAAATTCGCTATAATTAGTACACATGTTTTATCCTCACGACATTCATGGCTCAATCTCTCAAGTCACATGTAACATAACGAATCTATAATATAGAAAAAAATTCTAATTGCTTAGTATTTTTTACAGCACAAACCAAGCCATTCATACATAAGTGTAGAGCAACATAAAAAAACTGTATTTAAAGCTCATAAACAAATATATGTGAACCTCCTATGAACACTGTAAGTACTGTGGTAAAGACAAACAGCTTCTGTGGAGAATTTACTATGACAAAATTACAAAACAAAAGCCATGAGACCTTTGCAACCCATGATATAGTAGCAAGGAGTAAGAACCAATATTGCTCCAGGTCATTAGGGACGCATTTCCAGGCTCAACTATGAACCCTGCACCATGTAACATTTGGTGTTAAACTTTTAAAAGCTCTCTTAACCAAGCTATCAAAATGACAAACATAAGACTCAACTATGAACCCTGCACCATCTAACATTTGGTGTTAAACTTTTAAAATCTCTCTTAATCAAGCTATCAAAATGACAGGCCTAATGAAACTGGGTACCTTACTGATACTAGGTACCTTGAAAACTAATAAGAGGTACCTTGAAATAGATAAAACTAATGGCATGGGTACCTTGTAAAAAGGCCAAAACAAGAACCAAACTAATGATAATGGATCACTTCTGAAAGATAACACTGTCATGATAATGGATACCTTCTGAAAGATAACCTGCACCATCTAACATTTGGGGTTAAACTTTTAAAATATCTCTTAATCAAGCTATCAAAATGACAAGCCTAACGAAACTGGATACCTTACTGATACTAGGTACCTTGAAAACTGATAAACCTAATGGCATGAGTACCTTGTAAAAAGGCCAAAACAAGAGCCAAACTAATGATAATGGATCACTTCTGAAAGATAACATTGTCATGATAATGGATACCTTCTGAATGATAACACAAACATACCAAGGAGGTCCCCTCTTGAAGATTTGATGAAGCCCCTTTTGAAATGTTATGTGATTGAATGCCCCCATGAGAATTTTCTTGAGAAGTCCTTTTCTCAGAAGACAAATTGTGCCAACCACGCTCTTTGACTAGCCCTGTGATGCTTGAACAGTATTGTATTGAATAAGTAATAAACAGGTTGATAAAACAAATACTGCTCCTACAATTATAGTTTGACCAGTCATAAGATAAGTGTTTGGGGCTAAACCATGGTCCATGTATAAGCTTAAGCATATTCATTCACTCTGTAACTTCCTTTGCAATTATGTTGTGTATCTTTATAATCTTACCCAATCCACAATTTAGTCAAAAGAAAATATATGAATTCTATTTAAATCTGAAAGTGGGAATGGGTACTTAAAACTGGATTAGTATGGAAAATCCCTAATTAGTGGATTAGGATGGGAAACCCCTAATTACCAACATGTTGTACTGTAATTTAACTTAATTGCTCCTCACTAAACTTTTTATGTTCGTAGCTGACAACACTATATAACAAAATTGATCAAACTTGTTGAGCATTATATTTAATAACATTCATTTAATGTATTGGGCATCATATTGGATTTTTTTACACAGAAAATAAACAGGTACCAAATATATAGCAATTTTTTTTTAATTTTAAATATGATAGGGGAAGAGGAAGACGTACCGGAAATTTTTTTAAAAATGGGATCTTCCTAACATACCCTGTGTCAATCCCATAGCATCTTGTACAAAAATAAATGGCCTAGCCAAAAACATCTAAGATTATTATGATATTTAATGAATCCAATTCCACCAAAAACTACCTATTTAGAACCGTGAAAGTTAAATTGATGTTACCCAAACTACCTATTTAGAACCAAGGCTACCCAAAACTGTGGACAAAATGTATGTAACCATTTAAAGAAATTTATAATCAGTCAGAGACATGATATTGAACATCATTAAAATAAACAATGCCACATGTATTTAAATTTCAAACTAGCTTCACCTAATCCTGAATGATAGCCATCTAAAAAAATGGTTGTATTTAAAATTAATATCAAAAGACATAAAGGCATTTTAAGAGGTGCAAAAATCAAATTTATCTTTCCTTTCAGATGATAGGAAACTCAGAATATTAACTGGGACAATTTTTTATCACTTAAGGGGCAGATTGAGCTTCAATTTCCATTGCCTCATTTGAATGCACTCCAAGATGCCATTGGTCTTTTGGTGAAGCCATGGGATGATCATGAATATGAAATCAAGAAGAGAGAAAGTGAAAAAAAAATGTGGTGCACTTGAAAAAACTAGAGAAATATACAATCCAACCAAAGTTTTCAATGCCTAGGATCAGCCCATAAATTTTGTAATGCTTAGGATCAGCCCATAAATTTTGTAGATGACTGAAACGCCATTTTCATTTCCAAAAATGAGCACAAATTTCCCTCTTCATTGTTGTAGTTGACTCAGGACTGTGGTTGTTGTACCCTTATGTTTTCAATTCTTCTTGATTGTTGTTGTTTACTAAAAAGTGCCCAGAAACGCCTAGAATATGCCCGAGATTGACTCTTAAGAGTGTTTAAAGCCTCCTTACTGCTGTAATGATGCACAGATCTTCAGATTGTCCTCAGGCTGTTTAGATGCTACCCAACTTCATGGATGAGGGTTGTTTGATGATGAAAACAGACCCATATCTGCAAGATGATTGTTGTAGGTCATCCAAACTACTATCAACAGTTCATACCACCAAATCCTTAATAGGTACACTCAAAACCATCTGTATCCAAATCAACTAAGATATCATGACAAATCATCCCTAGGGTTTGATCATCATCACATGTGGACACTTATACGAAATGGGGTAACAGTACCTGCCTTTTTGCTCTTGGTGGGATTGTGTTTCTCACTCCCCATGCCTGATTTTGTACTTGCTTATCCTATTTTACACATGTTTAATTTGAATCCTATGATATTTAATACTTGATCGGTGCATATGCTTAGGATACGAGGATCTATGATGTTGATTAATTGTTTTAACATATGAACAACTGAGTTGGCCCCTTGTATCATTTCCTTGATGATTTAGTGAAACCCAACTACGCTAATCTATATCAGGGAACCTTTGCAAATAGATATGGGTGTGAGGCAAATACTTTTCAAAGATTCAACTTCCAATTAAATTATCACGGAAGCCCTCAAGCCCTCTTGAGCTAAGAGCTAAATCCCGCATCTATCACCAAAGTAATCTTCAAAGTTCAAACAATTCAAAAGTTAGGCCTTCGGCCTTCCTTGGTTAAAAGTTTTCAATCTTTGGTAAAAATCAATCATTCCATTTGGATTGAAATCACTAATTACAATGCAAAACACAGCACATTCCTAGAAGATGCAACCTTTAAAATTAGTGAAATGAAAGTAAATCCGTGACATAGGTCTTAGATGCAGAGTTGTAAGCTGCAGTAAATTACATGCTTTGAAAATGCAAAAGACATAGCACATTCCAAGAAGTTGCAACCTTTAAAATTAGTGAAATGAAAGTAAATCTGTGACATAGGTCTTAGATGTAGAGCTGTAGACTGCAGTAAATTACGTACTTTGAATCTCAGGTAGTGCGTGGGATCACAGACCTTGGAGTTTAGCTGGTTGTGGTAAAATGCAAGAAGCTACAAAATCTTCATCTCTCTTACGTATAGACCTTTGTGCCTGACAAAGTGCCTTTTAAGTTTTTGTGTGCATGTTAGAGAGAGGCACTTCAATGCAAATGCAATATGAAGATATTTTTCTCTCAAGTGGTGACCTTTGTTTAAAAGCACAGTTCTTTGGTGTTACTATGGATGTTGTAGATGGGAATAATCTAGGCATTCTTATGTAAAAGAGAGCAATCAAGCCTCGAAATTTTGTAGGCATAAAAAGCTCTACATTGCATATATTTTCTATATGGAAGTTTATTGAATTTTGCTTGACCGTGAGAGTTATGTTAACACAATTGAGTAGTATCGTTTTGAAACAGCAACAACCACAGCCAGAGTTTAAGTGAGTACACTTCTTCTATATACAATGACTTGCAGGCACACGTGCATAGAATGCATCTACAAAATGCTGTAAGTGGCATTTGTTGCTGACTTTGCTGGGCCCAGACAGTGGTAAAATGGATATGAAGCTATACTAGGTTGCTACTTTCCATTTGTATGTTCACAGACGGTGTTAGTATTAAACCCCAGAAGGATTATCAAATGGGCTCAAATTTAACAACAACACTAACATCAAATATCTATGAGCTAGAAGACATAAGAAAAACATATCACAGAACAAAAATCAGCATAATGTTTAAACAAATCTAACTGGAAACCAAAAAACCAGTTACCCTCTACGAGACTCAATAAAACCCTAAAATATCTTTTCAAATAATGTTGCAAAACCACTTACCAACTTAAACAACACTTCCTTAAAACCTAAGATCAGAAACCCAATTAATGTAAGATCAAATAAATAATACGTTCAGTTAAACAGCACACAATCACACATCAAATTTTACTGTAAAACTATTTTCTCCAAAATCAAAATCTGCTCTCAACCAAATTCCTCAGTGCTCTTCAATTTTTCTGCTGAAACTAGCACTCTACAAATTTTCTGCTAGAACCTACTCTCAAATCTCAGTACATGTACTCAAAGTCAATAGAACAAGTTACAATCATGATCAACTATGATACATATACTTACAAAATTCCAATCTTTCCAGACTCAAAACTATTCCAAAACAGCCATGATACATAAATTTACAAAATTTCAATCTTTCCAGATTCAAAACTATTCCAAAATGCACAATAGGTATAATACATATTTGACAAAACCCAACACAAACACTGCATATAATTGAAAATAAGCCCCGCGCAGACAAAATCATGAACAAAACTACAAGCAAAAACCAGATAAACAATCATTCTGACATGTAAGTGTATATACATGTGGCCAATCGGTGGAATCCATGCAGATTTGAACAGGGCTGAGCATCATTGTTCTGTAAACCAAGTACTCTAAACTCACCTACTTCTCCACAGCCACACAACAAATACCAGCCTTATAATCTCATATAAAGACCACTCAGAACACAGAAATTGCAGAGGAAAAGAACAAAAGAAATGATGGAGGCGGCTGGGGTGGAACCCGTGACCGTTGAACAGCAGCAGTAAAGACAATGTGAGGGCGATAATTGGTGGCGCGAAAGAATAAGAATGCTATGTAGTGGCTCTCCAATGTGCCTCCTCCAACACTGCTATGCACCAGAGAAACCCACCACAAACCCACGACCAGAAAACGGTGAAAAAACGCCCTCGGTTATCTAAAAAACAAGATGGTGAAAACCCAAGGACCAACACTGTTATGCACCAGAAAAAATGCCCTCGTTTTCCAGAAAACACGATGGAGAAAACCCAAGGACCAACACTGCTACGATTTGAAAAAACCACGAAAAAACGCCCCCATTATCCAGAAAAGAGGATGGAGAAAACCCAGAAAAACGATGGAGAAAACCACACGAAAACCCTATGCAGCATACGCAGGGTGCACGCAAGCTTATGGTGGAGCACTGGTGGTGAATGGTGGTGAAGGGCACGGGCAGAAATTTGGAATAAAATAACCCCAAACATATTGGATATTTATATAGTTAAAAAAAAAACTCTTTTTACCCCTAATATACCACCAATATATTGACTTTTAATTTTTAATTTTTAACCACCCCAATATAAACGGACGTGATATCATATTGGTCCCTAGGTGACACCCCTGTGTGAATTGGTACCTGGAGAAGTACCCGCCTCGAAGGCCCCTTATCGAATGAACACACCTAAGTTGGTAGAATTAAAATTACAATTACAAAAATTAATAGAGAAAGAATATATTAGACCGAGTGTGTCTCCATGGGGAGCACATGTCTTTTTTGTTAAAAAGAAGGATGGCACATTGAGGCTCTATGTCGATTAATGAAAATTAAATAAATAACAATTAAGAATAGATACCCTCTTCCCCGCATTGACTAATTGTTCGACCAAGTACGGAGAGTGTCGATATTATCTAAAATCGACTAGAGGTCCGTTTACCATCAAGTAAGAATTAAGGACGAGCATGACCATTAAACTGCGTTCAGAACAAGGCACGGGCATTACGAGTTCTTGGTCGTACCATTTGGCTTGACCAATGCCCTAGCCACGTTCATGTGTTTAATAAACAATGTTCTTCACAACTATTTAGATAAGTTTGTAATAATATTTATTGATGATATATTAATATACTCTAAAAATGAAGAAGAGCATAAAGAACATTTAAAGTTAGTCTTGCAAACCTTAAGAGAACATAAACTTTATGGAAAGTTTAGCAAGTGTGATTTCTTTCAAGATAAAATTCAGTACTTAGGTCATGTAATAACTAAGGAAGGTATTTCGATGGACCCAGATAAAATCAGGGCAATCAATTATTGGTCAGTCCTTAAGGATGTAACCAGGATTCGGTCCTTTATGGGGATCACGGATTACTATCGTAGGTTCATTGAGGGGTTCTCCATAATTTTTTATCCAATAACCTCACTTCAAAAGAAAGGAAAATTCATATGGTCTAATAAATGTCAAGAAAGCTTTGAAAACTTAAGCACTTATTAACCACCGCACCTATTTTAAGGATTGTCGATCGATACAAGGACTTCGTAGTATGTACGGATGCTTGTTTAGAAGGATTAGGTGGTGTGTTATTACAAGAGGATTATGTAATAAGCTACGAGTCAAGAAAACTTAAAATACATGAATGGAACTATGCAACACATGACTTGGAATTAGTTGCTATAATACATGCATTAAAGATGTGGAGACATTACGTAATAGGAACAAAATTTACCTTAATGTCAGATAACTGTTGAAATATTGTAACTTCGAAGAATATTCTATATGTATATTTTGTGGTCCTCGAGGGTCCTCGAGGGAGAACCACTTGTATTACTTTGCACCCCAATGCTTCTAATCGGAAGAACTAATAAGAGTCATGAGGTAGTCCCCTCTAATTGTAAAGGTGGGTCATTAGCACCCCAGTGTGATTACTTGAGCCTACATGTGTAACTCGAGCCTACATGATTAACTCGAGCCTACATGTCGGATGAGTTAATTAAAGTGAACGGATGAATATAAATAGAGGTGTGGTGCTCCTCATTTGGAACACACACTCTCACTTGTGTAGCGCATTAGTGGAGAAGAGAAGTAGCTAGAGAAGGAGGAGGATCAGGCTTTGATCTCCTTGCTGGTTTTATCTTTTATCTTTTTGGGGCATCTATATTGAGGAAGCTTTTGCTGGGTTTTTCCCTTTAGGGTTTTCCCAGAATAAATCTTTGTGTTCCTTTTGTATGGTTTTGCTTGTCTATATTTCAATGATCTTGTTTATATGCTTTTGTTATGAAAATGAAATGAAATACTGATGTCTTAGCTAAGCATATGAAAAATTAACATGGTATCAGAGCCACCCTGAAAGAAGACATTGTGCAGCTACAGAATCTAGGGCTTCTTACGTTTTGGTTCTCTCTCCACAATCGATCAGCAAAAGAAGGCTACGTTGACTCTCCATTGAAGGGCACATCTTTCTATCGAAGCGGAATTCAATTCCGAGCATTTTCAGTTTTCAGTACGGGAAATTAGGGCTTCTTGCAGAAGAAGAATTTTTTAGTGAGCCCAGCATGGGATTGATCTCCTCATCAAAATCGAAGTTTAGAGACCTGGATCAAGACTTTTGGTTGGGTGAATCTCCGAGAAAGTCAAACCCTAGTTTGACACCGAGCTAGAAAAACCCTAAATACTAAAACTGCTAAGTTTTAGTACATTCGCTATATCCCAATATTGGCGAAGGTTCAGGAGCTAAAAATTGTAGAGCCCGAAGATAAAATCCTGATGGACACTGTATCCAAAATTCAGCCTCAGATTCGCTATATTCTAGGAGATATGATCCCTACAAGTTAGGGTTCCAGCCTCTTCCAGAATTCATCCCTAAACAGGATACCTGGGAAGAATTGCTATAGATTGGGCTACAAAGGTCCAAATTGAATTCCTAAAGATGTTACAGAAATAGCACGGACTCTACTTTCTGTGGTCCGAATTTCAGACCTAGAAGATGAAACAGTGACACGTGGCAGGCCATACAACTTCATTGTTCTGAACAGTCTTGTAACAGGTCACCTTGGGAAAAGGATCATAAATCCCAATTGGTGAAACCAATTTTGATGAAACCTGTGGTTTTGGATCAGGGAAATGCGAGGTTACCTCAGTGAGAAATTTAAGACATAGAGGATCAGTAATTTCGGAGATATCATAGAAACAGTGACAGGCATTTTTGCAGAAGAAATTGGAAAACTAGGGCTTCCTGTTCGGGGAGCTTCCCTCCACTGTTTTCAAAAAAGGAGTACATTGGACAGCTCCATTTGAAAAGATATATCTTTCTATCCAATCAAATATAAAAGATTCCAAGTTTTGAAAATTAGGGTTTCTTTTACAAACCCTAGATTAGTCAGCTCCGAAAGCAGGACGGACACCTCAAATCGGTAAGATCTAATATTTTGCTATTTGAATTTAAGGTTCTCATTTCAAAGTGATCTATCACATCAGCTTATTGATAAGCTTGGTGAAGTTGATAACTTCCAAGCATGGAAGTATTTGATCTCTCTGAATAAAATGAATTGGACACGTACATGAGTATAGAGATTTCAGTTCTAGAGGAAGATGAGCCTCAAAGCCTTACACCAGAAGAACTTGATCAAGGCCAAGAAGATCATTGTTGATTCAACCACGGATCAACTTGTACCACAAGTGTCTTCCCTAAAGACACAGAAGATGTTTGTTTCCTTGATCAAGCTATTTGAAGATAAGAACTTAAACCAAAATATGGCTTTGAGAAAACAGCTCAAGATCCAGAATGCAGAACATCTTAAAGCGGTAGAAGAAGCGGAGAATGCAGAAGTGGTGATAGCCACCTTGAATGGTCTCCCAGGATCATAGAATTCATTCATTCAAAGAATGAAGTAATTACTTTCAACAGACTCTGGGAAGAAGAAGAAAAATCTTGTCTCATAAGAAGAGAAGAAGAAAGATGGGAGCAATTGAAGATCAAGCTCTCACCATTCAAAGAACATCCCTCAAGCGATGAGGGTTATGAAGAACTCAATTCTTGAAGAACCTCTTATCCATCTTATCATTTGGATAAGAAATGATGATGTCATGAATGAAAGAAAAAAAAGATGATGAAGTAGAAGGATCAAGACGGAGTCTACCCATGAAACAAATAAAGATAAGTATTCAATTGTCATTGTTTTGTTATATTCAGTTGATGTATTATGCATGATAGGTTGTTTGCATTAATACTACTAATATGCATGTGATGGGTAAGTAGCTCATGGTGCTATACAACTCTCCATTGCTACGTATCTAGAATGAAACCTCTTTGCTGACATATTGGATTAGTGCACAATCTCAATGATGTCATGGTAGATATGGATGAATGTTGTATTGATTAAACAATTGCATGATGCATAAGAATTTGTCGTTATGCATATGTTTTATGAAATAGTTCTAACCATGCAACTTGTGCATTTGAATTGTAGGAAAGGTCCTGTACAACCTCCTACAAGAAAACAAAGATGAGACTTGTTCCGAAGAACAAGTGATGACAATTTAAGATTCACTCCAATAAACATGAATCTGAAGCTCTCAGGGTCAAAGACACCATGACGGAAGAAAGAGCTTCAGAGAGCCGTAGATCCACCTCGAAGGATGAAGACCACCATGGGTACGAGAGATAACTCAAGATGAAGAAAAGAATTCTATGAAAGAAGCTATGATCAAAGAATAACAGTTGATCATGGGAAATGATGTATACGATATGATTTCGAGACATAACAGGAAGTACGTAGTATCTTCCATATGGATCTACAAGAACAAGTGTACAAAGAAAGGTTCGTGATTTGCCTCAGAAAGAATAGACTATGACATGACATACTCTATTGACCAGTATATATCAAGCATAGAACCACCTGTACAGAATGAAGAGGGAAGATGATACTCCACTTCAGGGGGAGTGACTACAGAAGATATCTGACTTTGACATGGTACGACATGATGGACAGCTTCCTCATGGATCGAGACTTTACCAAGAGTAAAGTGGGTTCCAACCTTCAAGGTTGAATGCAGAAGACTAGGATATGTTGATGACCTGACAAGACGAACTCATGGAATATGTTATGATGAAAGAATACTAGAATGATGTTTGGGATATAGTACTCAAACCAGAAAACAAGAATGTGGTATCTTCCAAATGGATTTGCAAGATAAATTATGTTGTTGATAGAAGTAAGGAAAGACTTGTGGCTAGAGGTTTCTATCAGAAAGAGGGAATTAATTCTGAAGAAATAGTTACTCCAAGAAGCAAGGTACACTTCCTTCAGAGCTATCATGGTATTTTCTTCCATGATGAAGTAAAGACAAGCCTTCCTTAATGGTATGATTGAGAAAGAGTTTTACATCGAATAGTCATGAGGATTTGAAGTTGAAGACGGATGGAATCAAGTATGTAAGTTGAAGAAGGCCCTCTATGGCCTGAAGCAAGCTCCCAAAGCTTGGTATGGAAGAATAGATAGTTTCCTGATGAGCATGGGCTTTGCCAAGAGTAAAGTTGATCATAACCTTTACTACAAGGTTGTAGAAGATGAACCTGTCATCTTGTCATTATATGTGGATGACTTAATCTTGACAGGGAATGAGAAATAGATTATGGAAAGCAAGAAGAAACTAGCAGAAGAACTTGAGATGAAAGACCTTGGGTTAATGCATTACTCCTAGGTCTGGAAGTATGGCAAAGTTCAGAAGGAATCTTTCTCAACCAGGGAAAGTATGCGGTAGAGATATTGAAGAGATTCAATATGTTGGAATGCAAAGTCATGGCCACACCCATGGACTCCAACTTGAAGCTGTTAGCTGATGACTCATCAGAGTTAGTGGATATGACTCGTTACAGACAGATCATTCGGTCATTGATGTACTTAACAAATTCTAGACCAAACATTTGTTTTGCTGTGAACACCTTAAGTCAATATCTTGTTCAACCAAGACGGGTTCACCTAGTAGCTGCAAAACATGTGATGAGATATCTGAAAAGAACTATAGAATTCGGTTTATACTATGATGGTAGCCATGAGTATAGACTGTATGGCTACACAGATGCAGATTGGGCTGGAAGTATCTCAGACAGTAAAAGCACATCAGGTAGATGCTTTTGGGTCTGCTATGAGTTCATGGTTTAGCAGGAAACAGTCCAGTGTTTCTCTTAGCACGGCTGAAGCAGAATACATAGCAGATTGCTCTGCTAAGTTGTGAAGTCATATGGATTCAGAAGTTGATATCAGGTCTCTTTGACCTGAAGATGGATACTACAATGATTCTATGAGATAACCAGAGTTGTGATGATAGAGAACCATGTGTTTCGTTGTAACACATATAAATCCAGTATTTCTACATACGAGGTAAGATGCAAATGATGATGTTTCAGTATTCCCATACTAAAGATATAGATGATGTTTCAGTATTTACATATTGTAGATGCAGATGATGGTGATTCCGTATTTCTATACTGAATATAGAGATGATGATGCTTTCAGTATTTCTATACTAAAGATATAGATGATGATGCTTTCAGTATTCACATACTAGAGATACAGATGGTGATAGTTCAGTATTCACATACTGAAGATGTAGATGATGATGTGCTGACGAAGCCTCTGTCTCGAGTAAAGTTCGAACACTTTCGAGACAAGCTTGGTGTGGTTCGGAAGAACCTTCCTCGAAAGGGGGAGTAGTGATGTTGCAGTGGGATTGTATCATCCCTGGGCATCTACCCTAAAGTGATCTGGTGACCTCGGTCCTCGAGAATGAAGAGGGATTGTATCATCCTGGGACATCTGTCCAAAAGTAATCCGGTGACCTCGGTCCTCGAGAATGAAGAGGGATTGTATCATCCTGGGACATCTGTCCAAAATAGATCCGGTGACTTCGGTCTTCGTGAATGTGGTGGGATTGCATCATCCCTGAAATTCGGTTCAAAATGTATCCGGAGGTCTCAGCCCTCGTGAATGTGGTAGGATTGCATCATCCCTGAACTTCGGTTCAAAATGTATCCCGAGGTCTCGACCCTCGTGAAAGTGGTGGATTGCATCATCCCTGAACCTCGGTTCAAAATGTATCTGGACGTCTCGGCCCCCATGAAAGTGGTGGATTGCATCATCCCTGAACCTCGGTTCAAAATGTATCCGGAAGTCTTGGCCCTCGTGAAAGTGGTGGGATTGCATCATCCCTGAACCTTCGTTCAAAATGTATCTAGAGATCTCGATCCCCGTGAATGTGGTAGGATTGTATCATCCTTGAACTTCGGTTCAGAACGGATCCGGTGACTTCGGTACTCGAGAACGTGTGTTGATCCCGTAATTCCTAGAGGAAGAATTATCTGAGTTCCACGTATGTGTTGATCCCGTAATTTCGAAAGGAAGGATCTTTAGCAACTCCGTAAAGACCTAAATCCCGTAATTCCGAAAGGAATGATCATTGACTTGATCCCGTAATTCCAATAGGAAGGATTGTTTGAGTTCCACATCTGTGTTGATCCCGTAATTCCGAAAGGAATGATCGTTAGTAACTCCGTAAAGACCTAAATCCCGTAATTCTGAAAGGAAGGATCATTAAATTGATCCCATAATTCCAATAGGAAGGATTGTCTGAGTTCCACAGATGTGTTGATCCCGTAATTCCAATAAGAAGGATTGTCTGAGTTCCACAAATGTGTTGATCCCGTAATTCCGAAAGGAAGGATCGTTAGTAACTCCGTCAAGACCTAAATCCCGTAATTCCGAAAGGAATGATCATTGGTAACTCCGTAAAGACCTAAATCCCATAATTCCGAAAGGAAGGATCATGTTGATGTTTTGATGATGTTGATGTCTTGATGTTAATGATGTTTTCATGATGATGATGATGATTACGATGTACTGATCGAAAGATCAGAGCGTGATGATGATGATGTACTAATCAAAAAGAACAGAGCATGATGATGATGTATTGATCGAAAGATCAGAATATGATGATGATGATGTACTGATCAGAGTATGACGACGATGATGGACTGATCGAAAGATCAAAGTATGATGATGATGACGTACTGATCAAAAGATCAGAATATGATGATGATGATGCTGTTCGAGAATTGAAGTATGATGATGGTGTTGATCACGATGTTACTGATCAGGATATGATGATGTTGTTGATCGAAAGAACAAAATGCTGAAGAAGTTGTTGTTGATCAAAAGATCAAAGTGCTGAAGATGTTGCTAATCAAAATGTTGAAGACATCCTTGTTGATCGAAAGGTCAAAACGCTGAAGATGTTTCTGATCGAAAGGTCAAAGTGCTGAAGATGTTGCTGCTGATCGAAAGGTCAAAGTGTTGAAGATGTTGCTGATCAAAAGTTCAAAAGATGTTGATGCTGATCAAAAGTTGTTGTCGTTGAAAACTGAAGACGAAGACTATATGATGTTGAAAAGCTTCCAATGATTTATAGATGTGTTACCCTGATGATGTTGATGATGTCCTATCTCTCTCTCTCCTATTATTGTTGTTGTTGATGTTGTTGTAGAATACCCTTCTCGTTAAGGGGGAGTGTTGAAATATTGTAACTTCGAAGAATATTCTATATATATCTTTTGTGGTCCTCGAGGGTCCTATCGGGAGAACCACTTGTATTACTTTGTACCCCAATGCTTCTAATCGGAAGAACTAATAAGAGTCATGAGGTAGTCCCCTCTAATTGTAAAGGTGGGTCATTAGCACCCCAGTGTGGTTACTTGAGCCTACATGTGTAACTCGAGCCTACATATCAGACGAGTTAATTAAAGTGAACGGATGAATATAAATAGAGGTGTGGTGCTCCTCATTTAGAACACACACTCTCACTTGTGTAGCGCATTAGTGGAGAAGAGAAGTAGCTGGAGAATGAGTAGGATCAGGCTTTGATCTCCTTGTTGGTTTTATCTTTTATCTTTTTAGGGCATCTATATTGAGGAAGCTTTTGCTGGGTTTTTCCCTTTAGGGTTTTCCCAGGATAAATCTTTGTGTTCCTTTTGTATGGTTGTGCTTGTCTATCTTTCAGTGATCATGTTTATATGCTTTTGTTATGAAAATAAAATGAAATATTGATGTCTTAGCTAAGCATATGAAAAATTAACAATAACATAAGCTTGAAATACGTATTTGATCAACAAAACTTGAATGCTCGCCAAGCAAGGTGGTTAGCCTTTTTGAGTGAGTATGATTTAAAATTAAACACATTAAAGGCAAAGAGAACAAAGTGGTAGATGACTTGAGTAGGAATGCCATTCCACATTGTTCAGTTGCTTTCAGCAGTTATAAAACAAATCTCTAAGGTTTAATAATAGAAGCAGCTAAAAATGATGAAGAGTACTTAAAGATTAAAGAACAATTGGAAATAGATGATAAGGGAAGTGATTCAGCTTATTCTATAAGCTCGGAAGACTTGTTAGTTTATAAAAATCGATTATACATATCAGATTTTAAAGAAGTTAAACGGTTAATTCTAAATGAACTACATAAGAAACCAAATTCCAGACATCCGGGATACCAAAAGATGATAACTAAGTTAAGAAAAAACTATTATTGGCCTAACATGAAGAAGAATGCTGCAAATTACCTAGCTAGGTGTATGGAATTCCAACAAGTAAAAACTGAACATCAACATCACGTTGGGCTACTACAACCCTTACCTATTCGAGAATGGAAATGGGAGATAATAAGCATGGATTTTAGAACAGGATTACCTAAAACAAATAAGCAACATGACTCAATAATGGTAGTTGTTGATAAGTTAAATAAAGCTGCCCACTTCATACCTATAAAGTCTACTTACAAAGCCATTAATATAGCTAATATTTTTATGAAAGAAATATTCCAGTTACATGGTATTCCAAAGGTTGTGATTTCCAATAGAGATGTGAAATTTATTGGTAACTTTTGGAAATCCTTGTTTAAGGGTCTAGATACACAACTGAACTTCAATACTACTTATCATCCTCAAACGGATGGATAAACTGAAAGAACTAATCAAGTGTTAGAAGATATATTGTGAATGTATGTAATAGATAAACCAGGTAAATGGGAAGATTATTTGCATTTAGTAGAAGTCGATTATAATAATGGGTATCAAGCTTCATTGAAAATGAGTCCATTTGAAGTTTTGTATGGCTGAAAATGCCACACACGTGTGTCTTGGGATAACCCTGCTGAAAGGATTGTACTAGGACTAGAAATGTTAAAAGAAATGGAACATATGGTGAAAGAGGTGCAACAAAACTTAAAAGTTGCCCAGGATTGGAAAAAAAAGTTACACATATTTAAAACGAACTCCAAGGGAATTCAAAGTTGGTGATCACGTATATCTAAAGATAAAGTCGTAGAAGAGTTCATTGTGTTTGGGAAGATGTTCCAAACTGGAACCAAGGTATTGTGGACATTTTGAAGTGTTAGCTAAGATAGGGTCAGTAGCCTATCAGCTTGCACTTCCACCTAATATAAAAGTACACAATGTATTTCATGTTTCATTGTTAAAAAAATATATGCTCGATGCTACTCATATAATTGAATGGAATGTCATTCATGTAGAACCCGATGGCGAGTTCTAGACCGAACATTTCTGCATTCTAGACAGGAAGGAACGTATGCTTTGGAATCAAGCCATCATTCAAATAAAAGTGCAATGGAAGCACTTCAGCCCTGAAGAGGCAACTTGAGAAATGGAAGATAAAATGCAGGAAGCATATCCCTCCATGTTCTAGAATGAGCAAAGGAGCTCAGAATAAAAAGAACAATAAGGATGGTGTTAAGATAAAGAGGGAAAAAATGCAATACCTCCATGACATTGTTTTTATTTTCAGCTACATGAGGGGACACCAACCATGGCACCAAGGAACATGTGTAAGCAAGCTAAAGTGATTTATACCAATCAAATCCAATTCAAAACTCAACAACCAAACAAGATCCTAAATCATAGGGATTTAAGGATGTGATTGGAGATTTGATTGGGATGGCATAAGACCTAGGAAAATGCTATATATATTAGTGCACTAGAATAATAGGGGACATTGTATTGTGCATGGGGAAAACGATTGTTGAGTACATGTGTTAAGTGTTTTTCTATTTTATAAATTCATCGTGAAAACTTGTCACTTACTCGAGGAGAGAGTGCAGCGAGAAAGTTACTTGTTGTTCTAGTGCATGGTTGGTGATCTATCTTAGGGGTGGGATGGAGCAAACCGTTGAGTTGTTGTCTCCTATAGTTGGGAGGAGCTGAATTATCCAAACATTATTTTCCATCATTATTCAAGTGTTTTTTTTAACTGCTTTGAGGGTCGTTCGTCTATTGTTCTCAATGGAGAAATTTTTTTAAATGATTATGAATATTGAGTATTTTATTTTATAAAAGCGGTTCCTTTATTATTTCACCAGCGGAGGACTGTGTTTTAAGTTAGTATAGAATCGAAAATTGCTATAGATTGAAATTATTATATGATGCTTTAGAATTTCACTGTTTCTCTTCTTCACAACGAAGCCTTTAAAAAGTTGTAAACTTAAACGTTACAAAATTGTATATGATTTTCAATCCGAAATAAAACACAGTATGTTTAGCGATGAAGAATTTCCTGGGAAAACCGATGTTATGTCTGGTTCTATTTTTTTGAACAGTCTCCAGTGACGGCATGCAGTAGATCTGTGTTACAGCTTGAAAAATTTCAGATATTGTCTGTAACTAGATCCGATCCCCATTTTTTCCTTCTGTACGGATTCTTCATTTTATATTTTTCTTTCTGCTGTAAGTACCATTGTCTTAAAAAAACACTCAGATCTGCATTGATGCGTTTTAGATCTGGACTCAATCCCCATCATCCAAATCCTTCTTGTATTTTTTTGCCTGCGTTTTAGATATGAGATGAAGGATGGGCCTACGTTTTACCGTTTAATATCATAGATCTGGAATAGATATGAATGGTAGCTTGAATACTTCCATATCTCTTTTTGTAATCAGATTCGAATTCAGATCCGATCCCTAGGAGGGCATTGGTTTACCCATTTTTGTTTTCCTGGCATTTTTGTGATTATTTTATTGGCTCGGATCTTTTGTCCCTCAAAGCTGCGTAGTGTGCAACTTAAACTATCTGCGCCAATGATCTATCACTCGGTGAATTGTTTGGTGGAAAAGGCAGAGACTATTTGGTAGAATCGTGAAAGTAAATTAGTTCCACAGTTATAAATTTTGAATTTCATTTTTTCTTTACCATCGGCGAATTGTTAGGTGGAAAAGTAGTGACTGTTTGGTAGAATCGTGAAAGTAATTCAGTTCCACAATTATAAATTTTGAATTTCATAATTTCTTTACCTTCGGCGAATTGTTAGGTGGAAAATATTTTTAATGAAATTGTTTTGGATTGCATAATTCTGTTCTTTCTTGAAATAGTAATTATTATTTTTATGAATTATTAAGCGTTAGATTTATATTAATAGATCTGAACCTCTTTTCCGTAGAGCTTTCAATGAAATCGTTGTAATGGAATAGTAATTATTTATTTGGTTAGAATTAAATTAATATATGTAAACCTCTTTTATGAATAAAGTTTTTTAATGAAATCTTTTTGGATTGCATAATTCTGTACTTTTCTTGGAATGGTAATATTTCTTTTTGATGAATTATTAAGCGTTAGATTTAAATTAATAGATCTGAACCTCTTTTCCATAGAGCTTCCAATGAAATCGTTTTATATAATTTTGTTCTTTTTAATTTTAAATGGAATAGTAATTATCTTTTTTTTATGAAGTAAAGAGGTGTTAGAGTTAAATTAATATATGTAAACCTCTTTATGAATAAAATTTTTAAATGAATAAAGCTTTTTAATGAAATCGTTTTGGATTGCATAATTCTGTTCTCTTTTTGGAATGGTAATTTTTTTTTATGAATTATTAAGCGTTAGATTGAAATTAATAGATTTGAACCTCTTTTACATAGAACTTTAAATGAAATCGTTTTATATAATTCTGTTCTTATAATTTTAAATGGAATAGTAATTATCATTTTTTTTATATGAAGTAAAAATGTGTTAGAATTAAATTAATATATGTAAACTTTTTTTTTATGAATAAAGTTTTTAAATGAATAAGGCCTTTTAATAAAATCGTTTTATATTTTTATATGAAGTAAAAAGGTGTTAGAATTAAATTAATATAGGTAAACCTCTTTTATGAATAAAGTTTTTAAATGAATAAAGCTGTTTAATGAAATCGTTTTATATGTATACCTCCGTTGTGTAGAGTTTTAAATGAAATCGTAATTGAAGGAATTATATTTTGAAAGTTCTATACTATGGAATTTTAAGATGGATAGTTTATATAATTTTTAGATGGATAGTTTTTATAAAGGAGTGGGGATTATAAGTTTGTTTTCTCATTTTGAAAAGTAATTAGAAAAGTTTATAACCATTCTCTCAACCGGAGTTGTAGGTGGTTTATGAAAATCCAATTGTATATATAGTTATATTTACTATTGGTGTTTTACTTAATATGTTTATTTTTGGACATTTTATTCATTATTTTTACGCTTGGATATTTTACTTAATTGTCGATTTCATACTTTATCATGAAAGAAATAATAAGTTTCTTTGAAAGAGTTTATAAGCTATTTGAAAATATAGTTGGAATATAATTCAATTTTGTTTAAATTGATTTTGTTTAGAAGAAATTTTCACATGTCTTCAAACTATCTATTAGGTATCTATTACATACTTGATATTATATAACCTCATAGTATTCTCATTGATTGTATTTCATGCATTAATATTATGGGGTTGTTACAATTTCCTTCACTAGAGTTGTGGATGTCAGCGTTGTACTACAAGACATTTTTTACGGAGCCTTTGAAGGCAATCTCGAACGTCATTATAATAACCTAATCCCTCTAATACTCGAAAGAGGTAGAGGGAATCCATAGTTTACTTTATTTACTTGATTTCATTGTATCTTGCTTTCATTGCATATGAGATACATTCACTGTATTTTTTGGTGATTCATGAGTTGAGGACTTGGGATCCAGAACATGATTCATTTTTTACGTGTGATGTATCACTAAACGTCTTATACATCTTATATATCAGTTTTCTTTCCATATTCAGGTGGCAATGTGTTTATTTAATGTTCTTGTTGCTTTAGATGTTTAAAAAATGAAAATAATGAATATTTTTGTATTTTTTAAGTTTGTCGATGTTTGTCGACATTTTTGCTAATAAATCTGATCATTTCTTTTTGGACCCTTGTAGATATATTCACTGACATGATATTTGTAACACTGATCAGGATAGTGTTAGGGCTGCCCCTCTCCTTTGGTTCCATGGCCCAATGATCCTCTTTTCGGTCGGTTTTGGAAACTAGAGTTTTGCTCAGTAAGGGAATGTGCAATTTTCGTGCATAGGGGTCAACTTTGCAAATTCCTCGACCGAGAAATTGTTTCTAGCGTTCCCACGTGGAACCTTCCTAAACATACTTGCAGGACCTCCCAGAACCTAGTTTTGTTGCATGGTAGGAATTCTATGCCCCAGGTAGGGATTCTGCAGGTGTCCCTGAAAG
The DNA here is from genome assembly GCA_001517045.1 of Pseudotsuga menziesii. NCBI lineage: Eukaryota > Viridiplantae > Streptophyta > Pinopsida > Pinales > Pinaceae > Pseudotsuga > Pseudotsuga menziesii. The sequence continues at coordinate 552,073 of LPNX010875206.1, read as the reverse complement.
CCTCTGGGAGGTGATCTTCAATGTGCCATATAATGATGATCATGGCTCGAATCGATGAATTGTCGAATTCGTTGGATTCAGGACATCGGGACAGTGCTAGAGGTGCCCATATCCTCTAGTTCCATGTCCCAATGATTCTCTTTTAGGTCGGTTTCGGAAACTAGGATTTGCTCAGTAAGGGAATTTGCAATTTTTATGCATAGGGATCAACTTTGCAAATTCCTCGACCGAGAACTTGTGGCTAGTGTTCCCACATGGAACCTACCTAAACACACTTGTAGAACCTCTCGAAAACAAGTTTTGTTGCACGGTTGTAATTCTATGCCCCGGGTAGGGATTCAGTAAGGCAGTTGTCCTTGGAAGCCTCTCGGAGGTGATCTTCAACGTGCCATAGGAAGATAACAATGGCTCGGATCGATGAATCGTCTATTCTGTTGGATTCAGAACATCGGGATAGTGCTAGGGGTGTCCCTCTCCTTTGGTTTCATGTCCCAGTGATCCTCTTTTAGGTCATTTTTGGAAACTAGGGTTATGCTCATTAAGGGAATGTGCAGTTTTTGCGCATATGGGTCAAATTTGCAAATAGCTTGACCGAGAACTTGTGTCTAGTGTTCCCACATGGAACCTGCCTAAACACACTTGCAAGACCTCTTGGAACCCAATTTTGTTGCACGGTTGTAATTTTATGCCTCGGGTAGGGATTCAACAGGTGTGCCTTTAGGAGGTGATCTTCAATGTGCTATAGAATGATGACTATGGATCGGATCGATGAACCGTCAACTCCCTTGGATTCAGGACATCGGGATAGTGCTAGGGGTTCCCCTCTCCTCTAGTTCTATGGCCCAATGATCCTATTTTAGGTCATTTTTGGAAACTAGGGTCTTGCTTAGTAAGGGAATGTATAGTTTTGCGCATAGGGGTCAACTTTGCAAATTCCTTGACCAAGAAATTGTGGCTATCATCCCCATGTGGAACCTGCCCAAACACACTTGCAGGACCTACCAGAACCTAGTTTTGTTACACAGTTGAAATTCTATGCCCCGGGTAGGGATTCAGCAGGTGTCCCTGAAAGCCTCTGGAAAGTGATCTTCAATGTGCCATAAAATGATGGCCATGGCTCGAATCGATGAACCGTCAACTCCGTTGGATTCAAGACATCAGGATAGTTCCATGGGTGCCCCTATCCTCTGGTTACATGGACCAGGGATCACCTTATAAGATGATTTTGTAAACTAGGTTTTTTACAGGGCACACAGGTGCATCACTTAGGTGTGTCAAATTTGTGCATCCTTTAAATGTTTATTAGGTTCTTATGTGGGTAAGGTGCTTATCTGTTCCACTTAGTTGGGTCAGTTGCTTAGGTGTGTTGGGCATGTTGCAAAGTGGCTTAGGTAGTTATGGTTAGGATCATTAGTAGGTTATGCATTGGGGGTTTTGGGGGTAACGGGTTATTCATAAATGGGGTTAAATTTATCTAGATTAGTGTTATAGGGAGTTACGTGGGTCAAGGTAAAAGATAAGCATCACGTATGGGGGATAAATAAGTGTGTTTCATAGGTGTGACATCTATGTGCATCCTTCAATATATCTAGCGGATGCTTATATGTAGTTTAGGTATTCATGTGCATTCAAGTTAGATTGGTTTGTTCCTTATGTGTGTCACTTGAGTAGATTGGGTGCTTATGTCACTGATGTGAAACATGAGATGCATTAGGTGGTCAGGGTTAACAATGTTAGTGGGTTAGGATAAACAAGGTTTGAGTGTAGTTGGTGGGTTGTGAATGGGGCTTATGCTAAAGGGATTGATACTTAGTTATATTAGTTTCTTATTTTGTAGGTTTTAAGTGTGATAGTAGATTGTGTGGATTTAGTGCATCACTCGCATGATTTCACATGCAATTTCATATAATTTGATTGTGGTCAAGAACAAGTTGTAAATGTGCATTTTTGTGAATACAATCTAACATTGTTAATTAATATATGCAATTGGGTCATGCTTAAGAACAATTTAAATGTACATTGGTGTGCATTGTTGTCATTACGCAATGTTGTAATTGTGCATTGTTCTCATATTTATAATTGATATGCCCATGCAGTCGTAAAAGATATCAAAAATTGGGAACATTATGCATATAAACATTATTGGCCACACGTGTATGATCACAAATAATATTAAACTATGAAGATATCAAGAGCCAATATGAAATATATAGTATATCATGGAATTTATAATACAAATATAGATGACCCTTAGATGGTCTGCCAATGTACATGTATCAAAAACATCAATGATGTACATGAAAACAAAAATACATTTGTCCTAGACCACACATCAAAACTCTAACTTCCTCTTGTACACAAAAGTACAAATATGTCTTGGACTAACACATCAAAACTCTAACTTCCTCTTGCTTTTTTCGGAGTGTGATGCTTGTTGCCTCTATCCATGACCACTGTGCATATTTGGTGACTTTGATTGAAATATCGTATCTCTTGATTAGGCTACTGAACTAATATTGAAGCACTAACAAACTTTGAAAATTTAAAATACAGATTAATTACATAAAACAAACACTCACTGAATCCATCCGGGTTATAGATGCCTATGGTGTCCTCCTCCTTGGTGAGAGACTCTCTGCAATGGTGCTCTATAAATATAAGAAACTATGTCAAATATCTCAACAATTATCAACATGTATGCATGAGAAAGTACTAACCAATTTTGCAATTAATGAACATCTCACTGTAAAAATATGTAGTGTGGCAGGAAACTGGGTTTCTTCAGTAGCAAGAGGAGCTATAAGTTGAACATCAACCTCTTCCACATGCACGAATGGACCAGAGTGAGGCTACATTCACCAAATGCTAAAATAGTTAGACATCATGCATGTGCCTACACAATACAAATGAATTGTGCATGTACAAATATTCAAGTAGCTACCTCTGTGTGACTTATACCCATTGTAGATGCAACATTAACTGCAGCATCAACAATCCTACTAAGGTCCGTCATGGAGGAATCTCCATCCTGATGTTGTAAACATGCAAGAAAAACAAGTTGTTGAGTGAATTGAAAGCTAACCAACAACTTTCATCGAAGGCTATGTGTACATTACTGTGGAATCTATACATCCATGATCATGGACACCCTCTCTTTCTATGGAATAGGGTCGTCTGGTGTAGACAAAACCCTTCTCTATGTTTGGACTACGGGTATAACCAAACCAAAGTGGTGGTGCAGGGATTTCGGTCGATGCCTGCAGTCATAGAGTGTTGACACAGTTAGACATGGGAATGAATGGATGAAATAATATGTACTGAAAAACTAACATGGTGTAATATACTTACCTCTACCTGGGACATATATCCCCCATGGAGGGGATCACTACTAGCAATTTCTTGCCCCTCTACAGAGTCAGATAACACCTCCAAGTTTAAAAATTATAAATATTAGCAATCTATAAAGGAGTACAGTAAGAAAAAATAATTTGAACAAGATTTACTCATTAACCATGTACATACATTCCTGAGGTAATCACAGAATCCACCCATGGGGAATTCACTGAGATCAATGTCTCGTGCATCCTATTCAGAATGCGGTGCCTGCAACTTCAAAAATTGTAAATATTAGACCATTTAACAAATTAATGAAATAACATGTATTAACAAAATGACATGTTGAAATATGACCTCAGTGTTGGTTGTTAGTGCCTCAAATATGACAACACCAGGTACAAAACCACCCCCTGTAGAGGCATCAAGCTCCTGCAAGATTAAACAATTTGTATATATTAAGAATATTTTAATGTGTGTGCAATATGTAAAAAATAAATTGAACAACATTACAATTTTTACAATATCCTTACTTGAATGGTAGTCATCGTAGAGGTACCATGTGTTGTTCCACGACCATAGTAGGCGTGACCACACGTTGCACACATGTGTGGCTTAATCTAGGGCTCATGGGATGTTAGTCTATCCCCGCTAATAGATGGTCCTCGGCCACTAGAAGCTTATGGTTGTACCCTACCAGAAAAAGAGGGCCATGCTTGGTCAATAGTTGTGGTGTGGCAGGCAAACATCTAAGCTAGCATAAAAAACGCCTCCTGTGTATGGGAATCATATCGTGTGCAAGAGGGATGGCTGGCCTCGATAGCTTGCTACGAGGTGGAGGTATTTGTCGATCAGCATCTCTATAACTGGCATTGGGACAGTTTTAGGGAATACCCCTACCAGCGCCCTAGAACCCCAACATGTCAAAATAATTGACATGTTTTCCCATCACAAACTCTGCATAAATTTCCTAAAGGAAGTACAACGATACTTGTATGTTATTGTGTGGGGGTATGTCAAAAACCATGTACCATATATCCATCTAATGATCTCGGATTTGTTGACAAATGCACCACTCAAGAGAAATATGTGGTCTGGTAGTCTTTGGAATGTTGTTTATCTTGGGCACTCTAAATTGTGAATATATTTTCTCTTTGGTTATTTTGAGATTCTTAATGTCATTGTAGCTCATTCCATCAACATATTTTTTTCGTTTTCTCTCTTTTTACAATGCTATGCTATATTGTAATGGAGATTTCTCCCCTATTACATGCAGAAGCACCAACCTTAGATCGTTATGATCATAAGGAAGAGTTCAATGGAAAAAACATAAAACTAAACTACCAATTGAAAGCAAATATTTTTATTATTTTTTAACATGTATATCGGCTAAACTAATGCAAGAAAACCAAAAATTAAACACACCTTTCTCTTGTAAGATAAGCCATCGTAGTTGTCCTTGGAAGTGGTTCCACAACTCCATGGGTTGGTTCTCCAGTTGTCTCCACGAACAGTTATCAAACGGGGAATGGATCCAAAGTGGGTACGAAGAATGTCTCAACGTACACTAGGGGAAATGACATGGAAAAGGGAATGATGATAGGGGAGTATGTGAAGTACCTGAGAGCACAAATGTCACAGTGTAATCACAAGTGAATGAGAAAAAATGTGTTTTGGGAGAGCCCTTCACAATGTATTTATAATATGGTCATAGGGTTTTTTGACCCAAGGTGGTGACCCATGGTATTTATCTGTGGGTTTTTACCCTTTCTCTTTTCTATGGTTTTGGACCCCTTTTATGGTTTTTCACCCTTTTTGGGAGAGAGTGAGGGTAAACCATAGTAAATAATGATGTTTTGGACCATTTTTTGTGGAAATACAATTGTGAAGGTCAAAAGTAAGGGAAATATGGTAGGAATATGATGTATGTATATGGTTCAGACCATGGAGAGCTAGGTGAACACTTTTTAGTGTTAACATATTGCCCTCTGATGTGTGAGGGCAGGAACTCATCGTATTGCCTATAGACATCATCAGATCATGGGAATAAGGGTAACAACAGTGGAGAGAGCGGAGAGACCCGCGAAGAAGTGGAGCTTCCTTGTTCGAACTACGGTGGATTTTGGTTTTTTATTATGGTTTCTCAAAAATGGATGAGATACATATAATAGGTGACATGTATATGGACGAGGTGGGCATTCCCATGCTCGTAACAATGTCAAAAGAATAAATAATGGGATCAAGGCTCAAAAACATGGGAGTCTATCAATACATATACAAATGATGATACATAAGGGTGGCCTCAATGGGAGGCTGAATACAATGCTGATCTAAAGAACTGATACATAGGAACAATGGAATTCTCATGGAATGCAATATCATCACAACTGATGCTTTGTTGAACCTGGAGGTGTACATATATATGGACTCAATGACTAAGAGTCAAAATCTCTCTGGTACAATGTGCAACATCAAGTACTGGAGATACATGGAAGCATAATACTGGGAGCTTCCGAACATTGTCGCCAACGTAGCCCAGACATTACAAGGGACATGAGATTGTAGGGGTCCCATAGGTAGACTCACCATTGTGCTAGAGTCAGGTGACAACCTGGGTCTTCGACCAAATAATGAACAGACCAATACCATGTACGAATATCAACGGTGCGATGATGTAGCTGAAGTCGAGCACGTGAGACACAACCATGCCTAATGACTCCTCTCAAGTGGTCCATGGAACTTATCAATGGGGTGGATGAAACCAAGATACAAGGACATTTGGGTCTATCCTCAGGAATAGATGTGATGACGTCGACAGAGGGAGACATGCAACTAAGCAAGGCAATGATGTGTCCTTGACTAGAAGCACGAGGGGGATAACCAACGATGTAGAACAATCTGGGGACTGACACACAAAATGGGGGAACAGGGGCAAGGGAGTATGAGGGACTCAAACTTCCTTTTTTCAGAGTATGATGGCAGGGCTTACCTGGCAGCAAATGAAACTAACTCATGGGAGAGGGATAATAGCTGTAATACCGGGAATATAACTGCAAATGGGAAATACTGAAGGAGGTAACTGGACTAGCGGTATCCAAGGGATCTAAGGAAGAGTCATCGCGAAATACTCTAAACAAAGGAGACCCAATGGGGGGGAGTTGCCATACTGTGATATCATATGGGGTGGTGCCTAAAGACACAGTTTGGGCCTTCTTCATAGTTTAAGGAGCACGAAGAAGGGATAGAAGTAAGCTCAATATGACACGATCTCGTGGATTTTTAGCGAGATCGAGAAAGTAAATGCTCGATGGTGTTTTCATTTTTAGAGAGTCTGAAAACAGGAAGAAGACTCTAGTATGGTCTCTTTTTCATTAATAGTCTCCTGAGCCCAAAAAAGGATAATAGTATATGAAGGAGAGATCTCCCAACCTTTCAGGAAGGAAGACTTATTTACTGTTGGTAGTCCAATCAAGCCGGAAAAGGTTAAACCTATACTAATTGGATGGTCGTTCAAATACTTTTATGACCAGGAACAAAACCAAGTTTTCTCGACAATCTTTCCTTGATGAGAAGGTTGGAAAAGAGCTTAAAGACAACCTATAATGAGTTTTTTCGTAAAGTACGGTCCCAATGTCTGAGAAAGAATAAAAGTATACAAAGGTAAATGCTCCTACCTGAAAGGTGCTAGGGTGATCGTTTTCTTATAATAGTTTATGCGGTCCGAAAAAAAGGAAATAAACGAGGCCACATAGACTCCCTTTCAAATACTTTAACAAGTGTGAAAGCAAGCAAGTGTGCTCGATAATCTTTCCATTCTTTTGGGAGTTAGAAAATAGCTTAACAGAAACTCCATAATGGACAATCAAGCAAGGGGAAATGTTTGATACATGGAAAGAGGTTATGTTGTGAACATGGATGAGAGGAATAAATGCAGAAAACTGATGAGGACCCCTTGCGGGATGATCAATGGCGGTAAATATGGGAAACTATGCAGTATGGATGGAGTGGATGGCTCATGAACATGCCAATACATACAATGGGTGATTCGTGTGATGGCACGCAAATCAAGGTGACTTCCAATAAATGGCCCAAACAATCATAGTGAGACCATGAGACGAGGGTCTCATCAAAAGACAGAGGACAGAAAACCGAACTTGGTGGTGTGAACGACGTCTCAAATGGACATTGGATGACTCTGTGGTGCACGAAAGAAAAATTAGATCAAAAGGAGGCCTATAAACAGGGGGGACCACACGACATGTGTCATTTTCACTAGTCAGTGTTGAGTTGGAGTGGAGGAACCCAGAGCTCAATTGTTGATTTCTTTTGACTGGATCGATGGATTTATGAGCTGTGACTTGCAGGTAAGAGCTCTCGTTGAAGTCATCTTTTTCATTGGTTTAGTTTATGATTTTGCTCATCCAGGGGCTTGTTCCGAGCTCAAAGGTTTCTCCAGGTCGAGTCACACTTTTCAAGGGAAAATGTGCGACCTAGGTCGCTCAGATTAGGCTGACAGGCATGATCCGGTCGAAACTGTCAGGGAGACATGCGTGACCCAGTCACACCTGTTGGGGAGACAGGCGCAACCCAGGGCACACCTGTTCAGCAGGAAGAAGCAACCTAGTCACTCTTGTTCAGGCATTTTGAGTGACTGGGGTCGCACAAAAAAGTTGAACAAGAGTGACTCATCCCAGGATGAGTTTTTTTGCATGACTAGACCTGATAGGAACTGTGTGTGTGTGTGCAAGATGCCACGTGTGGTGTGGTGAGAGAAATATATTGGGAACCTCCAAGACAAGGTACGTGATGATTCAGTAGTGCAATATATGCTCACTCACTATGGGTTATGGAAGTACTTCCAAATCCCGCTCATGCGTTCAACAAAATTGTTGTTGGAAAATCTGGTGAGCTTCTGGGACCAGGATGTTGAGTGTTTTATCATCCAAGAGAAGCAGATCGAGATCACGCTCCTCGATATCTATTTTCTAACTAGGCTCCCTATGTTGGGTGTGATTGGCGACACTACACCGAAGCTCTCACATGGGGTGTCACTAGACGACCTTTGCGAGAGGCATTGTTATGCATCTGCGCCGATGCACTCGTCGTACATACTGGTGCACGACATTGGGAGTCTGGAGACTTGAGTTGTGGCAGCGATGGTGCTACAGAGAATAGGATCATCAGGACCGCACAAGAACTCAGGCGGTGAGCTCCAGATCGTGGATCATGTTTTGAGGGGCACCTACTTTGGGTGGGCCCATATGTATCTGACTTAGGTTTGACGTGCGTTGAACCATGCTAGTTCAGTGGGAGGGGATTTCTGTTTCCCCTCGTTCTTGTGCTCATTTTTTTTTGAGTGACTGCCTACTCTACGACTGCATCTGTCGATGCGAGAGGGGGACCTCGCGAGCCTCGCATGAGGAGGTGGAGTGAGATGATGATCAGAGAGGGAGGTGGCTTATTGGGTCGATTCTTCACCAGAGAGCTCTTTGCACAGTGGCGGAGGCTACCAGTCCTTATAGAGGACTATTCGTATGTGGGTATGGATTACCAGGGATATCCTGACATGCCTCGACCTCCAGGACAAGCCTGGGGACCTGATGGTATGTATACATGATGCTTTATGCGGTTGCATTTATATATAGTTTACTAGCTTAGTGGTATCCAGTTTATGTGTGTGATGGATACTGATGACATACTGTATGCATGTGCAGACATCAGGCCACGCCCTCCAGCAAGCTATCAGAGGCGGAGGGGAAAAGTGGAGGGGTTAGATCCACCTGCTCAAGGACACAGGAGGCATGGCAGTACACTGGACTCACTTTTTCTTGACATTGAGTGCTTACTTGATGAAGTCAACGATGACGGATTGAAATACCTTGATGACAATCTGATCGCCACATGTTATTGGGCTCCTCCAAAGTGGATCCCCTTATGAGGAGGATCGTAGTCGCTGCTGAGTATGTCAGAGCAGCGGCACAGGGTGATGTGCCTATGGAGGAGGAGGAGAACTCCGATGAGGAGGACATAGAGGAGGACACGGACCCAGAGTACGAGGAGGATGACTCTAAGTCTAACTAGCACCTAGTGATGTTTCCCCCTGATGCAGTGGTGCACAGGGATTTTTGTACTATATGTATGCTCAGCAGAGAAAGCTTGAGGAGCTTCTCATTTTGTACTGAACATTATGACATGATAAATATATGTGCACATGGATTCACTTTTATGTGTTTTTTATGAGTCTTTTTTATGATAATGCCTATATGATGTATATTACATATGTATGCATGGCTATATGATACTGCATGATGCAGTTTTATTTCCTTTATGCGATGATTAATGTGTCACTCTAGAACGTCATTAGCTACTTGGTCTGCTACACTATTGAGACTTATGGGAACATCCATGAATGTAATGGATTCAACATGTCTAACCAAATGTCTAGTTCGCAGGAACTTTCTAAAGAGACAAGGATCGCGTACCTGATAGCAGTTATTTGACTGGGAGACAAGCAATTGGGAGTCTAGGAAGACATCGAGGTGACAAATACCCAAGTGGAGGGCAGCAGTCGGGAGACTGGCGACACCATCGTATTCAGCCTGGTTGTTGGTAGAAATTCCAACACGCATTCCATCGATATGGAACAACTCATGTGACGGGGAATAAATGACCCACGCAACCGAGGCGAGATTAGGAGACCATCAACTTGCTCCATCAACAAAACCAACGTAACAATGCGAGGTAGGATCCATCTGGAGCAACCAAGGAAACAAATTGTAAGATTTGTGACAAGAACGGTGTAAAACAAAAAAATAAAAACTATGACACAAGTGTGCTCATGGTGGGTGACTTCAGGCATAGAACCTCTTGAGGTTGAGCCTATTGCGGGGATTCTTCAAGAGGTGGTCGTCGGAGTCAGCAAGGATCTATGCCCCCTTGTTGAGGCAGTGATGGACAACATATGGGTCATACCACATGGAATCAAACTTTCCTTTCCCTAACTTATCATTGGCTTGGTCATAAATGAGGACTAGATCACCTTCACTAAAAGTGCGAGGGTGGACATGGGAGTCGTAATGGGACTTCAACCGAGTCTTAGTTGCTTCAACCATCTAGAGAGTAGCACGACGGTCCTCATTGGTTTGTTCAAGCATAATAAGGCGTTGTTATAATGGTGAGGTATCAAGGAGAATCTTGACGGCAAGGCGAAGTGATGGAATCTAGCATTCAATGGGAAGTACCAACTCTACACCATGGACCAACTAGAATGAGGTAAAACCAGTGGCAGTCTTTGTTGATGTTCGGTAGGCATAGAGAGCAAAAAAGAGAAAATGGTGCCAGTTGGATTTATGTTTGTCCACCATCCGTTGGAGCATGGTTTTGAGGATCTTGTTGACAAACTCAACTTGACCATTTCCCTGAGGGTAGTTTGCGGAGGAGTACTGGTGTTCAAACTTCAACATGGTCGAAAGATTTGTCCATACTGCGTCCTCAAAATGAGAACCGTGGTCTGATACTATCTGTTGGGGGACACCAAAACGCGTGACAATGTGGTTGAGAAAGAACCATGCCACTGTGTCAGCCTTATAGTTGAATGTAGGCATGGCCTCAACCCATTTAGTGAAATAATCAACGACCACAATGATGTACTTGTGACCATCATCCAAGGTGGGATTACAAGTCATGAATTTAATTTTCCACTTACAGAAGGGACCAACTGTAACCACATGATGTAACAGCACGGGAGGGGTCCTTGCCTTCGGGGAAATGAGCTGACAATTGCGGTAGTGTTTGGATGCATGGATGCAATCGGAAAATATGGTGGGGCATAAATAACCGGCACGGAGGATCTTCTAGGTAGTGGCCAAACTAGAGAGGTCTCCACCACAGGCTCCATTATGCCAGTCATTCAGGACTTTTTCAGCCTCATCATGGGTGAGGAAACGACGTAAGATCGTATCGACACCTCGATGGTACAAGACATCCCCAATGAGGATATAGCGAGTAGCTTGGTGGCGAATGAGCTGACGATCTTCGCTGCTTGGATGAGGCCTGAATTTCTGAGTGCGTAGGTATAGGAGAATTCCCCCATACCATGGGTCTTCCATAGATATGACAAATAAGAATTCATCTGGAAGGTTTATTGTGATTGGTGATGAAGCAGACAACAAAGAGAGGTCTGTCATTAAGAAAGCTAATGCCAATGCCTTGGTGCTCTTGGGGGCAAAAAATTCCAAATTGTACTCCTGGAGAATGACAATCAACTTGGCGGCGCAACCTTGAATAAGGCGGCGGCTGAAGAGATACCTCATGGGGTTGGAATCGGCCATGACTCGAGTGTGACTCAAAAGGATGTAATGACGTAGCTTATTAACAAAAAGGATGACGATGAGGGCCATCTTCTCTTCATGGGAGTAACGTAAAGGGGGACTGGAAATCTTCTAACTTACATAATAGATCACATGCTCTTGGCGAGCATCGTCTTCTTGAACCAAAACTCCAGCAATGGTATTTTCGAATGTCGACACATAGAGGATGAACTCCTTAGTGAATTTGGGAGGAGACAACAATGGAGCGGAATTCAGAGCTTGTTTCAATGCGTCAAAGTGGCTTGTGCATGCTTATCCCCAAAAAAAGGAATGTTGGTACAGAGAAAACGTCAGAAGCCATGGACTTTTGTCGCATAGTCCGGAATGAAACGACGAAGGAAGTTGGCCTTGCCTTGGAGACTCTGCAGTTGACGCAAAGTATGTGGGGATAGAAGATTCATAATGGCTTGAACCTTCATAGGATTAACCACAACCCCTTTGTGAGAGAGGATAAACCCGAGTAAACGCCCAGCTGGGACACAAAAAACACACTTGAGAGGGTTCAAGCGGACGTTGTATTTGTGACATCGTAAGAAGACTTGTTGTAAGTCGTCTAGATGTTGTGAACGCTTCCAAGAGCGAGCGGTGAGGTCGTCTAGGTAGAACAAAATGATATGGATAAGGTCGTGGAAGAAGAACATCATGGCCCATTGAAAAGTGGCTCCAACATTTTTAAATCCAAGTGGCATAACTCGATACACAAATGTGCCTGAGGGGGTTGTGAAAGCAGTCTTGTACTAGTCCTCTTTCCAAATCTAAATTTGGTTATAACTAGAAAAACCGTCCATGAAATAAAAGACTTCATGGTCGGCACATGCATCAATGATTTGGTCAATGAATGAAGTGGGAAAGTTGTCTTTGGGATATGCCAAATTCAAGTCACGAAAGTCAGTACAGACGCGAATGATACCTTGTTTTTTGTTAACAGGAACAAGATTGGAAACCCAAGTGGTATATGCGATGGGGTATATGAAACCTGCTTTACGCAGTTTCTCGATCTCGGCTTTGATAGTAGGAGCCTTCGAGGGATGAATGTGTATTTTCTTTTGGCGTACAGGCGCAACATCAGACTATGTGTCAATACGATGATCGACGATAGATGGATCAAGCCCAGGCATCTCGGTGAAGGACCAAGCAAAAATATCACAGAATTCCTGAAAAGGTGCTTTGTAAGAAGCAACTTCTTCAGAGGAGCAATATGCACCTAGTGTAATATCTTCAACTACCTCGGGTTTGGTTGATATATTGACCTTAATAGTTGGAAAAATGTTAGCCATGTTCTTGAACCAATCTACCTTTCCATGGATGAAGTCTTTGGCTTCAACTGAGTACTAATCCGATGTTGAAAGAGGTTCATTAGGGATAAATAATGAGTGATGGTGCATATCATCTCAAGGGTACTCAGGAGTCAAAAGAGCTTCAAGGATTTCCTCATCATTGTTAAAACAATGCGTATATAGATCGAAGGGATCCTCTATGATCGAGGGGATGAGAGGACTATTGGAACTGGAGACCATGTATATGGTGTTGGTGGTGTCTGAGGAGGAAGCCAGAGGGTGGATCTCCTCGAGGACGGTAATTTTAGATTCAAGGGAGTGTTTTCCAAGGTCGCAAAGAGCTGACTAATACTCAGGCAAGTCTAGGAAATGGTGGGAGTAATGACCATACAAGCCGCAGGCTACACAAGGATGGTTTGTTCGCAATGACTTGTTCTTGACCACTGATGGATCTGGGATGGTAACCATTGGAGTACCATCGTCCTCATATATATTGTCCATGTGGGTGTGAAGGAGATGCAACACTGGACAATTTTGTGCCACATGGCCTTGGACATTGTACAAAGTGCAAATAGGAGCTGGATGTGGTTCAGTCATTTCTTTGGCGGCTTTTCCCCTAGCCTTCTTTGGAGGAGGAGGGGCAGGTGTGGAGATAGAGGTAGTCTTCCGTGGACCAGGAGGTGGTTGCGTCATTGTCTCAATGGGTTGGACGAGAGTTAACATGACCTGGGGAGTCAGGGGTGGGGTGGGTGGATCAAGGTACCATACAAGAATTCCCAACGTGAAATTAGGTAAGTTGAGAGTAGCCATGATAGGCTTGCTCACGATGCTAGACGGTTGAAAAAGGAAGGGAATCGTGTGTATCGGGAAGGAACCCCAATAGTTCCCTGATGATTGTGGTTGGGATTGCTACTAAGGTTGCGATGTGGTCAGAATGGTAGAAGACATGATGGTGCACAAATCCAATACATCAGTTGGTGAAGGTGGAAGTGGTAGGGACAAAAAGGTGTCTGTCATAGGAGTGTTTGCGAACAAGTCCAGGTCAATAGTAGATAAAGATGGAATGGACACGCTATTGATGGTGGTGTCGATAGTGGGAAGGACGTGTTTCGATGTGGTCAGCCCCTTAGGATCATAGAATGTCAATAGGTCAACAGTCACGATCTTCCCATCATGAGGGAACATTAAGAATAAAAAAGACAGTAGAGGCCATGGCTCACATGGCATGCATGTAGCTACGTCCTAGGAGGAGGTTGTAATCAAGTTCGACATTGATAACCTCAATGTCAATCAACACCATTTTACCGACTAACTCAATAGGAACGTTCGTGAGAATCCCTTGGGGATGAGTAGAGCGGCCATCATAGGCGCGAAGAGCGCTGGTGGAAGGTTGAAGGGTAGGGGATTCGAGTTTCTACCAAATGAAGTTTGACATAACACAGGTGGGTGCCCCTTCATCAATAATGCATCGATGTACAACCAAATTCCAAATTGTGACGGAAACTTGGAATGCAATGGTATACGACATCCTGGGGTCTCCTTGATCTAGGTCAAAGGTGATCAACCTGTAATAAGAGGGATCAACGGCACCTAGCGCAGAAAACAACGATTTACACTGTGATGGGAAAGTTTTAAGCACTTCCAAAGCGGACATGGTTGTAGGACATTGGGACAAGTCGTCAACTATACTGTAGTTGAGGGAATATTTGGCGGTAGCATTGTTTGCAACACGACACATAGGGAACCATGGGACTCTAGTCGCCCCATCTGTGGGGGTTCTCGATAAGTGCAGAGACATGTCAGAAGTGGTAGAGGTAGACACCATTGATGGGTCAGCGGTTTCTGTGGTGGAGCCATACTGGTTGCGTCAAGTCTGGAGGTTGACTTTAGGCGACAACATCATGAGGTGATGGACACCATCCTCAGCAGGTGGGGCCGCAGCAGTAGTTGTGGGAGAAGGTGGGGAGAAGGGTTGGGTTGCACCCATTCCTTGGTGTGGTAGGGATTTTTAGAGTACCATAGGCGGGGGACCTGGTGGCATTGGGTTGGGCTGAGTTGGAGCATCTGCATTCGGACCACGCTTACTGCCATTTTGGAGAAGTTGTTGAAAGCGATCCATGTGAGGAAACTAATGAGTGTAATGGTCATAGGTGTTACAAATAGCACACAAATGATTGGTCTGTAACTGTGGGTTATTTCTAGGTCGATTAGGATGATGGGGATTATGTGCAAGAGGTTTGACGTCGTTTTTGTTTGGAGGTTTGGCCTGTTGGCCGCCTCCTTGGGGTTGGTTGTTGCCTTGATTTATACCTCTCTTGTTATTTCCTTGTCCTTGTTGGTTATTGGGGGTGGGATGGTTAGGGAGGTTCTACTGTGCATAGACATGTCCTGTAGAAACTAGAGGAGTCGGGGTCGGAGCCGAAGTGGGTTGCATAGGTGGTGCATAATAGACCAGAGGAGCTAAAGGGGCTGCAAATTTGGCCATTTGGACAGAACACGAGTGTGTCGAACACATCGGTTCATGAATGTGAGGAGTTGGTGCAGGACGTGCGTAGGATGGGGTGGCTCTAGACTGATTCGTCACGCGTGAGTAATCATGGGAATATCCAGGGGATGCATAGGATGGTGTAGCATTGAATTGAGCCATCACACGTGAGTAATCAGGGGGCATAACTTGGCTGGAAAACTATTTGGGTGTTACCCAAATGGGGTGGCATCATGGGAGAGGCCATATAAAGCTAAGGGTGCTGGGTAATAGAGCCGATAACTCCATCAGCAGCGTGAGATGCCCCCAACATATCTCAGCTTGAGGTGTTGGATCGGGGAGCATCAGGTATGACGGTATACAAATAGACCGATTGGGCCTATATCATATCAAACTATTGAGCCTTAAGGATGGCTTCTTCTTCAATTTGCGGTCACTCAGATGCGACGTCCTTGTCTATGGGGGGAAGTAAGGTTTTGAGGAACCAATCAAGGAATATCCTATCGTCTAACTGGATCTTACACAAGCTACAGTGACAACGCCATTCATGGATATGATCCATGGTATGGGTATTTGTGTTTTGGCGACAAGATAGTAGGATCTTCACTCCCTCGTCATAATGAGCGGGTAACTAGAAGTACTGAAGGAACATCGAACTGAGCGAGGAGAAGTCAAGGTACGTAGCATAAGGCAATTCGATGCATCACTTAGCCACAACACCCGTAAGTGTGTGTTGGAACAACCTCAATCGAACAGAGTCATCCACAATGTTGTTAGATGAACACCATAGGTGAAATGACATGATGTGATTTTGAGGGTCCTCTCCCGCCTTTCCCTCGAACTTAGGGATGTCTGAGGGAAGCTTGGTAGGCATAGGAGGCCATTGTAGATGGTGAGGAATGGATTCATTGGTTAACCGTGCCAAATCTGGCAGGTTGAGACTAGCCATGAAAGGTAATCTAGAGTCGATGGTGGCTCGATAAGGACCAGCAATGGTGTCAGTGGCTGCAGGAACATAGTTCCCATGCATAGCCGAGGGTGGATGAGGTTAAATTTTGACTGTAGGAAAATTAACTGGTATAGCAGGAATAGTCAGAACTGACGTGGAAGGGCCACTGCCTCTAGGTATATAAGGTGGAATAGTAGTGACAGTGGTGGCTGAAATAGAACCACCACTAGTGGGTAGTGAACCAGCAGCAGTGTGTGTAGTGACAATGGGACCACTAGGACCAGGGCCTACAGGCCCAATGGAATGGATACCTGTGATGATGGGTGACATGGACGTGATCCCACTGCTAACAACCCCCCCTTGAAAAGGGTCAGGATGTGCACCATCCATGGGGCTAGATGGGGCAGTGAACAAGGTGGGTTCAAACTGATAGGAATCTGAATTAGATTCAGAGGCCGTGTGTGGCTCCGAAGGTGGTGAGTGACGTCAAAGATGGCTCCTACGATGTTGGTTCAGAGAACCAAACTAGGGGGTATGCCCCCTAATCTTATAGAAGTGGTGTGGTGGAGATATGATAACAATATGGAGTGTTGTGTAATGACTGGAAACTCAAGAGGATCAATCGCAGGCTCAAAAACCTAACTACAACCGAGTGTGTATAAGGAGAGCGTATGAAATGGCGGCTCACATGCCAACAACAATCTCTCAAACCAAAATATGACGGCGGGCCGCAGAAAGGTGAGTCTACAACAAGGTGGCCAGAAATCCAACAAGCAGCATTTCCTATCAAATAAAAATGACTCACTAACCTATGGGGTATGAGTACAAGAAAGCTCCTAACTACAAGCTGGAATCCCCTCACAAATCATATCCTTAGTAGGCTGATGAAATCCCAGTCAAACATACGAAATGGAAGAACCATACAGGCTTAGAGAATCCCTCTACCGAGAAGGACCTATGGGTAAAAGAGCCCTAGAATAATGGCCACTAGGATACCTTGTTCATGACACGTCTGTTCGGTTTACTGATGCTTCAGCCCTTTGGACCTCAACACCCAGTATACGCTGGCATGCACGAAGAGGACTATGAAGGTTTAGCCTTTGATGCAAGATGAAGTGTGTAATTCCACCCTGACTTTCGAAACCCCTTCATTGTAGCTTACTCCTGCTGAGCAGGGGGCCTCCCGACAAACTGGTTGTGATCGTGTCAACAAATACAAGAGGATTTTGGTCCCCTATAGGGAAAAAACTATGTCTCAGAATGTGAATGACACAGGGGTGTTATTTGGATGCCTATCCCCAAAGTTCTAACTTAACTACAATATTGTTTTATCCTCAAGCGAGGTTACAATGTTGGTTGTATTTAAGTTAATTTTAAGGTTTGTTTGGGGTCATGAACCGAGCGTTTCACTTTTATTGTGTGAATTGTGTGCAATTAATGTGTGTCAAACCCAACAATCCACGATGAAGATGTTCCAATTTCACTGTTGGGATGCAAATATAATGCAGTAAATAACAGTAAAGAACAATAAAGCTGCAAAATNTATAATAGAAAATGACATCATGTTATTTACCACCACACTACACGTATAAACCCTTGCTAAGAGCTACGCTCACAAAGGGATAAATAACTTGTAAAAACATTCAGTTTTTTTCAAGAACATTACTAAATCCAATAAAATTAGCACAAATAGGTAACATTCCCAGTAAAGTATTCCAAAGGTTGTACATGCATCAAGATTTAATAGGGTACCATTGCAAAAGGTAAAGATCTGAAGGGTTGGACACCTAGAGTGAAGCTCGGAATCTATAGATATGACAACGAAAAATTTCTAACTGCAAAAGGAGGATATTAACGCTAAGTTATGAACTGGACTCAAGCCGAACTTGAAGCTACAGATTTCATGTAAGACTATGCGCAGATTTCCCATCACAATGGGAGGTGCGTCTGAGAGCTGTCAAGTAAGGAAACAAGCCAGACAATTGTCTACAGTTTGAAATAATGGAAAAAAAAATACAAGCAAAGTTTTCGCATAAACCATTAGCAACGTAGTCAACAATTTGATTTGGCATTACTCTACGAACAAAGATCATAACCAAAATCGACAGATTTAAAAGAAAAAGGTAACCACTAGCATGAAGTAATTTTTTTGTAAAGCGTAGTAAAAAAAATGCAATGTCATAACGTCATAGTCCAAAATCAAGGACGGATATTAAAGATTCT
>LPNX010875206.1:502416-531544 GCA_001517045.1 Pseudotsuga menziesii | reverse complement strand
CGAAAAGGTGTGTTTAAGCTATCAAAGATAACCATCAATCCTTTGTGATTCCATTGAATCGTTATTAATGGATTTTAGTGAACACCTAAAATTGACAAGAAAGGACAAGTCTACCTAAACCAAGGATAAGTTTAACACTCTAAGTGCGTTAAAACTCCTTCATTCGCACTGACTGATAACTACATGCTTCCAAAAATATAATTAAGTCAAGTCAACAAAAAATAGCTAGAATCAAGGTCTCTTCCGAAATTGGAGGTTATCACGTGGCTGAGTAAAGTTAAAGAGACAACACATATCAATGAGAATCAAAATCTCTTCCTAATTTGGAGATTAGTGCACGTATGTGAGTGAAATAGGGAAACAACTAAGTGTTCAAAGGTGAAAACGAGAGGGTCAGACAGGAAATCGCAAGGAATCTATGGCCTTTTAAGCATAATGGGTAAACTATGGTTTGAAAAAAAAGAAAGAGATCTCATCGCAGTCACAACTATAACACAAAATTCATAAGCAAGCTTTTACCCTTTCAACACTTCATACAACCACCAACTATAAGTTGCATAAATTCAGCGTTTGCGATGCCATATTTATCACAGCAATAGTTTTACACTGACATTTAGAAAATTATGGTAAATATGATTTTTTTACATACGGCCTTACAATTGTATAAGGGAAAAACGACTACAGGTTTGAAGAAATCAAGCTAGGATTTAAAACAGAGGGCTTTTACAAAATCCGACTTTTACAGAATCCGAAGAGTTTCTTAATCAAGCAAAAATGGAACACACTTCTAAGTTTCCACGGGTTTCCAACTAACTCAATACCCTAAATTTTATAGATTATGTGAATAATTTGTGACTACTTCCTTTTCCCACAAGTATAGTTTAGTAGCCTACACAAAGTTTCAGCAAATTCAAAGTCCTTACATATTTTCGTTTTCATAATAAATCGACAGGGAAAATACCAACAATAATTGTGCATTTGAAAATCAAGTATCGTTCTAATTTAAATAAACTCTAAATTAAAAAGAAACATCATTCATAATTTCATAAAATTCTCTTTGATTTACAAGAAACACCGATCATAATTTCATTAAATGCATATTTATAGATCTAGGTGTAGAAAGACAAATCAGATCTACTTACGTGAATCCGGGGAAAAACACACTTGGAGAATCAACTCCTCCCAACCATTGGAGGCAGCAACTCAACAATTTGCTCCACTCCACCCCCGAGCTGGATTTCCAACCATGCACCAGAACAACAAGTAACTTCCTCGTGGCACTCAATCCTCGAGTCTATAACAAGTTTTCACGAGGGACTTAAAAAAATAGAAAAATGCTCAACACATGCACTCAGCAATCGTTTTCCCCATACACAACACGGTGTCCCGTTCTATTCCAGTGCACTCATATAAATAGCTTTTCCCAGGTCTTATGCCAGCCCAATCAAATCTCCAATCAGATCCTTAAATATCTATGATTTAGGATCTTATCTAGTTGTTGAGTTTTGGATTGGATTTGATTGGTATCAATCAGACTAGCTTGCTTACACATGTTCCTTGGTGCCATGGTTGGTGTCCCCTCATGTAGTTGAGTTCTCCAAGTGTCATTTTCTTTATTAAATAAATAAAGGTTTGTGGTACAAATGTCATTTGAGTTTTTGAGTTTCATAACTCGTTACATAATAAAATATAATTTTCAAAACATGAAAATGAAAGCATTGTCATGGGGGTATTACATTTCTCCCCCCCATATTCTTAACACCATCCTCGGTTTTCTTTTTTGTATTCTGAGCTCCCTTGCTTGTTCTGGAACATGGAGGGATATGCTTCCCGCATTTTATCCTCCATTTCCCAAGTTACCTCTTCAGGGCTGAAGTGCTTCCATTGCACTTTTATTTGAACGATGGCTTGATTCTGGAGCATACGTTCCCTCCTGTCTAGGATGCAAAAAGGTTTGGTTTGGAATTCATCATCGGGTTCTACCTGAATCACATCCTAGTCAATTATATGAGTAGCATCATGTATATGTTTTTTTAACAATGAAACATGAAATACATTGTGTACTTTTATATTAGGTGGAAGTGCAAGCTGATAAGCTACCGGCCCTATCGTAGCTAATACTTCAAAAGGTCTAGAATACCTTGGTTCAATCTTGGAACATCTTCCCAAACTCAAAGAACTCTTAGTTGACTTTACCTTTAGATATACGTGATCGCCAACGTTGAACTCTCTTGGAGTTCGTTTTAAATATGCGTAACTTTTTTGTCGATCCTAGGAAACTTTTAAGTTTTGTTGCACCTCTTTCACCATCTGTTCCATTTATTTTAACATGTCTGGTCCTAGAACAATCTTGTCAGCAAGGTTATCCCAAGACATAGGTGTGCGACATTTCTAGCCATACAAAACTTCAAATGGACTCATTTTCAATGAAGCTTGATACCCATTATTATAAGCAAATTCGACTAAATGCAAATACTCTTCCCATTTACCTGGTTTATCCATTACATACATTCGTAGCATATCTTCTAACACTTGATTATTTCTTTTAGTTTGTCCATCTGTTTGGGGATGATAAGCAATACTGAAATTTAGTTGTGTATCTAGACCCTTAAGCAATGATTTCCAAAATTTACCAGTAAATTTCACATCTCTATCAGAAATCACAACCTTTGGAATACCATGTAATCAAAATATTTCTTTCATAAAAATATCAGCGATATTAATGGCTTTGAAAGTAGACTTTACAGGTATGAAGTGGGCAGCTTTACTTAACTTATCAACAACTACCATTATTGAGTCATGTTGCTTATTTGTTTTAGGTAATCCCGTTATAAAATCCATGCTTATTATATCCCATTTCCATTCTGGAATAGGTAAGGGTTGCAGTAGCGCAGCAAGATGTTGATGTTCAGTTTTTACTTGTTGACATTTAATACACCTAGCTAGGTAATTTGCAGTATCATTCTTCCTGATAGGCCAATAATAGCTTTTTCTTAACTTAGTTATCATCTTTTGGTATCCCGGATGTCTGGAATATGGTTTCTTATGTAGTTCATTTAGAACTAATTATTTAACTTCTTCAGAATCTGGTATGTATAATCGATTTTTATAAACTAATAAGTCTTTTGAGCTTATAGAATAAGCTAAATAACTTCCCTTATCATCTGTTTCCAATTGCTCTTTAATCTTTAAGTACTATTCATCGTTTTTAGCTACTTCTTTTATTAAACCTTCGAGATTTGTTTTATAACTGTTGAAAGAAGCTGAACAATGTGGGATGGCATTCCTACTCGGGGCATCCGCCACTTTGTTCTCTTTCCCTTTAATGTGTTTAATTCGAAATCATACTCGCTCAAAAATACTAACCACCTTGCATGGAGAGCATTCAAGTTTTGTTGATCAAATAAGTATTTTAAGCTTATGTTATCCGCCATTAAGGTAAATTTTCTTCCTATTAAGTAATGTCTCCACATCTTTAATGCATGTATTATAGTAGCTAATTCCAAGTCATGTGTTGCAAAGTTTCGTTCATGTATTTTAAGTTTTCTTGACTCGTAACTTATTACATAATCCTCTTGTAATAACACACCACCTAATCCGTCTAAATAGGCATTTGTACAAACTACAAAGTCCTTGTATGGATCTGCAATCCTTAGAATAGATGCGGTGGTTAATAAGTCTTTAAGTTTTTTAAAGCTTTCTTAACGTTTATTAGACCATATGAATTTATTTCCTTCCTTTTGAAGTGAGGTTATTGGATAAGCAATTCTGGAGAACACCTCAGTGAACCTATGATAGTAACCCGTGATTCCCATAAAGGCTCAAATCCTGGTTACATCCTTAGGGACTGGCCAATCACTGATTGCCTTTATTTTATATGGGTCCCCCGAAATACCTTCCTTAGTTATTACATGACCTAAGTACTGAATTTTATCTTGAAAGAATTCACACTTGCTAAACTTTGCATAAAGTTTATGTTCTCTTAAGGTTTGCAAGACTAATTTTAAATGTTCGTTATGCTCTTCTTCATTTCTAGAGTATATTAATATGTCATCAATAAATATTATTACAAACTTATCTAAAAATATGTGAAGGACATTGTTCATTAAACACATGAACGTGCTTGGGGCATTGGTCAAGCCAAATGGTACAACCAAGAACTCATAATGCCCGTACCTTGTTCTGAATGCAGTTTTATGGACATCTCGTCCTTAATTCTTACGTGATGGTAACCAGACCTCAAGTCGATTTTAGAGGATACCAACGCTCCTCGTACTTGGTCAAACAAGTCGTCAATGTGGGGGAGAGGGTATCTATTCTTAATTGTCATTTTATTCAATTGTTTGTAATCGCAACGGAGCCTCAATGTGCCATCCTTCTTTTTAACAAACAAGACAGGTGCTCCCCATGGAGACACACTCGGTCTAATATATACTTTATCTATTAATTTTTGTAATTGTAATTTTAATTCTACCAACTCAGGTGTATTTATTCGATAAGGGGCCTTCGAGGCGGGTACTGCTCCAGGTACCAATTCAATGGTAAAGTCAATATCCCTCCTCAGAGGTAGTCCCGGTATCTCTTTTGGAAAGACGTCTTTAAAATCATTTAAGAAGGGAAGATCCTCTAAGCCAAGTTTGTTTTCCTTATCATTAGTTTCAGTGATGTGTACAGCAAATGCCCTACATCCTTTTCTAGCATACTTTTTCAATTGCAAGGCAGAAATTTTCCTAGTAAGAACCTTCTTTGGAATCGCTCTAACCATTTTACTTTCACCATTTTCATCAATACAATTAAAAGTTTTCTCAAATCAATTTAGCTCAAATTTAAGTTTTTCTAGCCAATCCATGCCAATCAGTACATCGTAAATCCTAATGGTAAAACATTCAAATCTTGCATATGAACTTTACAACTAGAAATAAAACTGGTTACTTTTCTTTTTGTTCCGGTGGCTAATTGCACTAACCACGATTTTTCAAAATCATACTGTCTCATTTTACACAAATCTACTAACTTAGGAGATATATAACTTAGGTCAGAACCATAATCAATTAATATAGAAATAGGTTTGTCAAGGATCTTACCATCTTCCTCAATCCTTGATGATTGTCCAGCGCAGTGCTAATCTAGGGTATGTTCCGAGCAACTTCTCCCACTGTGGTTGCTTCTCGAGCTGTGTGGATATTCTGATTATCCTTTTTATGAGGAAAATCCCGATATAAATGACTCCCCCCCACAACCCCAACATTGCAAGGGTTCTCTTTTTATTTCTTCACTTTTCTTAGTAAAAGTATTATCTTTATACTCAGCAGTTCTCATAGGTTGTTTATACTATGTTTTTATTGTTGGTTGTTTGTCCTTAAAGGTATTTTTCTGGAAACTTTTATGTTTATTAAAAAGCAGGATCAGTCTCGGTGCAATGCTGTATTACCCTAATTGGAAAAAAGGGGGGTTTATTATGGTGGTTGGTTCACTTGGACTAATTACATAAAGGGCACGAATAGGGTGCATGCAAGGTTGAATTGGGTTTATGATACTTGGGAGGACATTTCCTTCTCTTCCTCTCTTCTCTTAAAACTATTTATGTCTCTTCTCTTGAAATTATAAGGATTTTCACTTTTACTCTTGGATTGGTCATAGGTTAATTTGGCCTTCCTCATTGCTTCATACAAAGTTTTCAGTTCATCAAATTTTAGTTTGTATTCATAAAAGTTAGGCAAGCAACCTAGAAATATTTGTATTTTAGGTTTTTCTCCGTTTAAGTAAGGCACATATCTTAACAGGGATAAGAATTTAGTATAGAAGTCATGCATGGACATGGATCCAAGTATTAGCTCATAAAACTCCTCAGCTTTCCCTTCGTAGTAATATTCTGAGAGGTATTCCTTTTTAAATTCCTTTTTAAACCAATTCCAACTTACTTTCCTATCATTTATTCGTTTTTCTCTTTTTAAGTCTTGCCACCAAATCTCAGCCTTTCCGACTAGATTGAAGATGGCCATTTTCCCCTTCATGGAGTTGGAGCAATTGTACATAGTGAAGGACTTCTTCATCCCGGAGAGCCAAGCCTCAGCTTCTTCTCCAGTTTTTACTTCGTCGTCAAAGGTAGGAGGATTTTTTTTTTTAAATTCTCTTGTTAGCGCATCTTTATATTTTCTTTTCTTCCTATGTCTACCCTCAGAACTGTCACTAGAATACTTTGATTCACTAGATAGATGGCTTCCGTCACAGTAAGGACCGTCATAGGATGAGTTTACTTGTCTACGTCTCTTTTTTCTCTTTTCATTAGTTATCTCATTCAGTCTGTATAGTAGGGCTTCATTTAAGTCTTCTTGAATTTCTAGTACCCTTTCATGTTTAGTCTTAAAGTTCATAATTTCTTCTTGTAAATCCCTCACTGTTTGTAGAATCTCAAAATTAACAATGTTGTTATTAGGGGGATCCTCATTATTAGGTTCAACCCGTGCAGGTGGGGTAGGGGATCGTCTTCCAGTCATATCTTCCTACAGTTTAGTAAAACAGTTTCTGCTACACAAGTAATAAGAACAAAAATTTACACATTTGTTAGTTTTCGAACAAATGTGTATGGACACCATAGGGATAAGTGTAGTAACTTGGGCTCTAATACCACATGTCATATACCCAACTACTAAATCTCATTAATTCATAAAATACGTCTAAAGACAACTTCGTTTACCCTCATTTAACATACCTACTCTAAGTGGAACTAAGTAACATCCTCTAATACCAACAAGAAATAAATTATTAACGCCTATCTCCTAAATATGAGATGTTTCATTGGAAAAACATTGTTATTTTAAAATCAAGAAAACATTAGCTTTAAGTTTCATTCTTTGCACAAGAATATTTTAAATTATCTGAGTACACCATTGACTCATTCCCACACAAAAGTAAAGCTACTCTTCCCATGTAATTCTAAACTTCTTCACAACATATAACATTCAAAATAAACTCATAGTATCAATGTATATTTATAACCCCCAAGTACATATAAAGTCACATTGTTATATCATCGAAAATTGAAACCACATTACGATCAACTAATATATAACTCACTCTTCATTTGAAATATGTGTAAAATAATATATATATAACCCTTATTATATAGTGTAAAAAAATAAAATAAAATAAACCTTCGCCTTATAATAGAGAGTGACATCATGTTATTTACCACCACACTACACATATAAACCCTTGCTAAGAGCTACTCTCACAAAGGGATAAATAACTTGTAAAAACATTCAGCCTTTTTCAAGAACATTACTAAATCCAATAAAATTAGCACAGATAGGTAACCTTCCCACAAAAGTATTCTGAAGGTTGTACATGCATCAAGTTTTAATAGGGTAATCGTTGCAAAAGGTAAAGATCTAAAGAAGGTAAAGATCTGAAGGGTTGGACAGCTAGAGTGAAACTCAAAATCTCTATAAATGACAACGAAAAATTTCTAACTATAGAAGGAGGATCTTAATGCTAAGTTATGAACTGGACTCAAGCCGAACTTGAAGTTACAAATTTCATGTAAGACTATGCACAAATTTTCCATCACGATGGGAGGTGCGTCTGAGGGTTGTCAGGTAAGGAAACAAGCCAGACAATTGTCTGCAGTTTGAAATAATGGAAAAAAAATACAAGCAGAGTTTTCGCATACACGATCAGTAGTGTAGTCAACAATTTGATTTGGCATTACTCTACGAACAAAGATCATAACCAAAATCGACAGATTTAAAAGAAAAAGGTAACCACCGGCATGAAGTAATTTTTTTGTAAAGCGTAGTAAAAAAAAATACAGTGGCATAGCGTCACAGTCCGAAATCAAGGCCGAATAGTAAAGATTCTCTTTAAGTGTAGATAACAAAAGAAACTAGAAAAGGTGCATTTGAGCTATCAAAGATAACCATCAATCCTTTGTGATTCCATTGAATCCTTATTGATGGATTTTAGTGAACACCTAAAATTGACAAGAAAGGACAAGTCTACCTAAACCAAGGATAAGCTTAACAATTTGGGTGCGTTAAACCTCCTTCATTCACACTGACTGATAACTACATGTTTCCAAAAATGTAATTAATTCAAGTCAACAAAAAATAGCTAGAATCAAGGTCTTTTCCGAAATTGGAGGTTATCGTGTGCCTGTGAGTAAAGTTAAAGAGACAACACATATCAGCGAGAATCGAAATCTCTTCCTGATCTGGAGATTAACGCACGTCTGTGAGTGAAATAGGGAAACAACTAAGCGTTCAAAGGTTTGTCAGACATGAAATCACAAGGGATCTATGGCGTTTTGAGCGTAATGGGTAAACTATGGTTTGAAAAAAAAAAAGAGATCTCATCGCAGTCACAACTATAACACAAAAGTTATAAACAAGCTTTTACCCTTTCAACGCTTGATACAACCACCAACTATAAGTTGTAGAAATTCAGCGTTTGCGCTGCCATATTTATCACAGCAACAGTTTTATACCGACAATTAGAAAATGATGGTAAATATGATTTTTTTACATACGGCCTTACAATTGTATAAGGGAAAAACGACTATAGGTTTGAAGAAATCAAGCTAGGATTTAAAAAAGAGAGCTTTAACAAAATCCAACTTTTACAGAATCCAAAGAGTTTCTTAATCAAGCAAAAATTGAACACACTTCTAAGTTTCCACGGGTTTCCATCTAACTCAATACCTTAAATTTTATAAATTATGTGAATAATTTGTGACTACTTCCTTTTCCCACAGGTATAGTTTAGTAGGAACACAAAGTTTCAGCAGAATGATAGTCCTTATATATTTTCGTTTTCATAATAAATCGACAGGGCAAATACCAACAATAAATGTGCATTTGAAAATCAAGTATCGTTCTAATTTAAATAAATTCTAAATTAAAAAGAAACATCGATCATAATTTCATAAAATGCTATTTGATTTACAAGAAACACCGATCAAAATTTCATAAAATGCAAATTTACAGATGTAGGTGTAGAAAGACAAATCAGATCTACTTATGTGAATTCGGGGGAAAACACACTTGGAGAATCAACTCCTCCCAACCATAGGAGGCAGCAACTCAACGGTTTTCTCCGCTCTGCCCTCGAGTTAGATTACCAACCATGCACTAGAACAACAAGTAACTTCCTCGCAGCACTCAATCCTCAAGTACGTAACAAGTTTTCACGAGGGACTTAAAAAAATAGAAAAATGATCAGCACATGCACTCAGCAATTGTTTTCCCCATGCACAACACGACGTCCCATGCTATTCCAGTGCACTCATATAAATAGCTTTGCCTAGGTCTTATGCCATCCCAATCAAATCTCCAATCAGATCCTTAAATCCCTATGATTTAGGATCTTATCTGGTTGTTGAGTTTTGGATTGGATTTGATTGGTATCAATCACACTAGCTTGCTTACACATGTTCCTTGGTGCCATGGTTGGTGTCCCCTTATGTAGTTGAGTTCTCCAAGTGTCATTTTCTTTATTAAATAAATAAATAAAAAGATTTGTGGTGCAAATGTCATTTGAGTTTTTGAGTTTCATAATTCATTACATAATAAAATATAATTTTCAAAACATGAAAATGAAAACATTGTCATGGGGTTATTACATTATGCTTGAAACAAATGAGTAGTAAAAGGAACTTTTAATCAAATGTAGGAAACAAGCATGGGGTTTCAGCTATGGAGCTCAACTATAACAACTCATAAACCAAGCATGGGAGATCTCAAACATACCAAGGGGCTGTAAAAAGATCAGATCTAGAAAGAAAACAGGTCAGGACAGGGTTTGGAACAGACAGGGGTTTTGATACAGGAATCTAAAGCACAAAAAACAGACTGAAAATTTTTGGTTGCACATGTCGGCGAAACATGCGTGATCTGGGTCGCATGGAACAAAGGGACAGTTGCGATCTGAACAAAAAATAGTCAAGTCACGTAAAACAGAGGGTTAAGCACGATTGGGTCGCTCAAATCCGGGACAGGAGCGATTTGGGTTTTTTAACCAGGTCGCTTTAGAAGCCGGGACAGGAGCAATCTGGGTTTTAAAATCAGGTTTCTCTTATCAGGGCTAAAGGCGCGACGTAGGTCATGCTTATTGGGCGAAAATGAGCGACTGGGTCTCGGCTTTCGGCCAAATAAGAGCAACTCAGCCCGAACAAGGATTTTTTTTAAAAAAATAGTCGGTTAGGGCCAGGGGAGCGGGCATTAACGCAACAATGGTTCAGATCGGTTGTGAGGGGGCTCTATTTGTGACGGATGATGGCAGAAAATAAGAACAAACCAATGACAACCTGCAAAAAACTAAGATCTGTATGGATCGACTGAGTGGAGTCGCCAAAACTGTAATGGGGATTTCTCACCAACCTTAGATCGTTGTGATCATAAGGAAGAGTTCAATGAAAAAAACAGAAAACTAAACTACCAACTGAAAGCAAATATTTTTATTATTTTTTAACATGTATATCGGGTAAACTAATGCAAGAAAACAAAAAAGTAAACACACCTTTCTCCTGTAACATGGGCCACCGTGGTCGTCCTCGAAAGTGGTTCCGCACCTTCACGGTTTGGTTCTCCAGTTGTCTCCACAGATAGTTGTCAAGCAGGGAATGGATCCAAAGTGGGTACGGAGTATGTATCAACGTACACCGTGGGAAATGGCGTGGCAACGAGAATGATGGCATGGGAGTATGTGGAATACCAGAGAGCACAAATGTCACAACGTAACCACAAGTGAATTAGAAAAAATGTGTTTTGGGAGAGCCCTTCACAATGTATTTATAGTATGGTCCTAGGGTTTTTTGACCCATGGTATTTTATTACCTATGTTATTTATCTGTGGTTTTTTCACCCTTTCTCTTTTTTAGGGTTTTTTCACCATTTTTGGGAGAGATTGAGGGTAAATAATGATGTTATGGACCATTTTTTGTGGAAATACAATTGTGAAGGTCAAAAGTAAGGGAAATATGGTAGGAATATAATGTATGTATATGGTTTAAACCATGGAGAGCTAGGTGAACACTTTTTAGTGTTAACATTGGCAAAGGTTCCAAAGAAGATCATTTCGATCATTCGACGGATCGTTTTTTATTTTCTCTAGTCTAGAGCACAGATGAAGGAGGGTACTCATTTGGTGGCTTGGGATATGCTATCTCGTCCGAAGCATGACAGTGGCTAGGTATTAAGAATATCTTTTGGTTTAGTCAAGCTTTAGTTATGAAAGGTCTTTGGAGGGATCTTATGGATCACAGTCGTTAGGGTAATGTCATGTGTAGTAAATAACTCAAGAATTGCTCAGTAATTGAGTGGGTGCATAATAAAAATAAGATGGGACAATCTATATCTAATATGCGGAACGTCATGGTGGGTGCATTTGAGACGATGACTCATTTTTTAGCCTGGCAGGTGAGCGATGGTTTTCAAATCCGTTTTGGGTCAGATCATTTTATTAGAGGGGCTCTTAACATTGGCAAAGGTTCCAAAGAAGATCCTTTCGATCATTCGACAGATCGTTTTTTATTTTCTCTAGTCTAGAGCACAGATGAAGGAGGGTACTCATTTGGTGGCTTGGGATATGCTATCTCGTCCGAAGCATGACAGTGGCTAGGGGATTAAGAATATCTTTTGGTTTAGTCGGTTTTCAAATCCGTTTTGGGTCAGATCATTTTATTAGAGGGGCTCTTAACATTGGCAAAGGTTCCAAAGAAGATCCTTTCGATCATTCGACAGATCGTTTTTTATTTTCTCTAGTCTAGAGCACAGATGAAGGAGGGTACTCATTTGGTGGCTTGGGATATGCTATCTCGTCCGAAGCATGACAGTGGCTAGGGTATTAAGAATATCTTTTGGTTTAGTCAAGCTTTAGTTATGAAAGGTCTTTGGAGGGATCTTATGGATCACAGTCATTAGGGTAATGTCATGTGTAGTAAATAACTCAAGAATTGCTCAGTAATTGAGTGGGTGCATAATAAAAATAAGATGGGACAATCTATATCTAATATGTGGAACGTCATGGTCGGTGCATTTGAGACGATGACTCATTTTTAGCCTGGTAGGTGAGCGATGGTTTTCAAATCCATATTGGGTCAGATCCTTTTATTAGAGGGGCTCTTACATATAAACTTTCTTCCTTTAACATCATAGCTCTCCATTCTAAAGCACTCTTCTATTTGAATCATTCTATGAAAGATAGTAATGCTTCGGGTGATGGTTATTGGCTCTCGGCGGTCAATTTATTTATTGATTCAAATTCAGAGATTGAGTGGACTTCTTATATCATTTCTCTTCGGAGCGTTGACATCGTCCTGAGGAATATTGAGGACAAAATCCTTTGGGCATAGAACTCTTCCACTGGACAGTTATGTACTCAATTGGAATATGATTCTATCGTTCTGAACATTCCAATGCTCAGGCTTGTTGGTGGTATTATTGTCGTATTTGACTTTGGGAGGCACCCGTAATTTTTTTATGTTTTACTTGGTTGGCTCTTAAGAATGGAATTTTAATGGGGGGAAACTATTACAAGCGTGGAGGTAGGGGTCCTACTGGTTTTCCGTTGTGTTATAAAACGATTGAATCTATTTAATCACTTATTCACTCAATGCCATGTAACCCTTGAGATTTGGATTGAGTTAACTCACAGACTTCATTTCTCACGTCATTGGGAAAATCTTTCTCTGGAGGATTGTTTATACAACCACTTTCATAGGTCTACTCATTCTTCACCTTTTCCCCTATTTTTGATTTGGGGTTTGTGGAGATATCGCAACTCACTAATATTTGAGCCTTCCAAGTTTTATTTTCTCTCGGCATGTAGATATATTTTGGGCTTTTGTTCTAGAAAAGTTGTGTTACAGGATAAAAGGTCTGTCAGTTTGAGACTTCCGTCGTGGTTGGTTAATTATTCTGCCACAGGATTTTCCAATGGTGCTTCCCGACGTGTTTCGATGTGGTCAGCCCCTTAGGATCATAGAATGTCAATAGGTCAACAGTCACGATCTTCCCATCATGAGGGAACGTTAAGAATAAAAAAGATGGTAGAGGCCATGGCTCGCATGGCATGCATGTAGCTACATCCTAGGAGGAGGTTGTAATCAAGTTCGGCATTGATAACCTCAATGTCAATCAACATCATTTTACCGACTAACTCAACAGGAACGTTCGTGAGAATCCCTTGGGGATGAGTAGAGCGGCCATCATAGGAGCGAAGAGCGCTGGTGGAAGGTTGAAGGGTAGGGGATTCGAGTTTCTACCAAATGAAGTTTGACATAACATAGGTGGGTGCCCCCTCATCAATAATGCATCGATGTACAACCAAATTCCAAATTGTGACCGGAAATTGGAATGCAATGGTATACGACATCCTGGGGTCTCTTTGATCTAGGTCAAAGGTGATCACCCTATAATAAGAGGGATCAACGACACCTAGCGCAGAAAACAACGATTTACACTGTGATGGGCAAGTTTTAAGCACTTTCAAAGCGGACATGGTTGTAGGAGATTGGGCCAAGTCGTCAACTATACTGTAGTTGAGGGAATCTTTGGCGGTAGCATTGTTTGCAACATGACACATAGGGAACCGTGGGACTCTAGTCGCCCCATCTGTGGGAGTCTCGATAAGTGCAGATACATGTCAGAAGTGGTAGAGGTAGACACCATTGATGGGTTAGCGGTTTCTGTGGTGGAGCCATACTGGTTGCGTCAATTCTGGAGGTTGACTTTAGGCGACAACATCATGAGGTAATGGACACCATCCTCAACAGGTGGGGCCGCAACAGTAGTTGTGGGAGAAGGTGGGGAGAAGGGTTGGGTTGCACCCATTCCTTGGTGTGATAGGCATTTTTAGAGTACCATAGGCGGGGGACCTGGTGGCATTGTGTTGGGCTGAGTCGGAGCAGCTACATTCGGACCACGCTTACTGCCATTTTGGAGAAGTTGTTGAAAGTGATCCATGTGAGGAAACTAATGAGTGTAATGGTCATAGGTGTTACAAATAACACACAAATGATTGGTCTGTAATTGTGGGTTATTTCTAGGTCAATTAGGATGATGGGGATTATGTGCAGGAGGTTTGACGTCATTTTTGTTTCGAGGGTTGGCCTGTTGGCCGCCTCCTTGGGGTTGGTTGTTGCCTTGATTTCTACCTCTCTTGTTATTTCCTTGTCCTTGTTGGTTATTGGGGGTGGGATGGTTAGGGAGGTTCTACTGTGCATAGACATGTCCCGTAGAAACTAGAGGAGTCGAGGTCAGAGCCGAAGTGGGTTGCATAGGTGGTGCATAATAGACCGGACGAGCTAAAGGGGCTGCAAATCCGGCCATTTGGACAGAACACGAGTGTGCCGAACACATCGGTTCATGAATGTGAGGAGCTGGTGTGGGAGGCACGTAGGATGGGGTGGCTCTAGACTAAGTCCTCACGCGTGAGTAATCATGGGCATATCCAAGGGACGCGTAGGATGGTGTAACGTCGAATTGAGCCATCACACATGAGTAATCGGGGGGCATAACTTGGCTGGAAAACTATCTGGGTGTTACCCAGATGGGGTGGCATCATGGTAGAGGCCATATAAAACTAAGGGTGCTAGGTAATAGAGCCGATAACTCCATCAGCAGCGTGAGATTCCCCCAGCATATCTCAGCTTGAGGTGTTGGCTCGAGGAGCATCAGGTATGACGGTATACAAATAGACCGATTAGGCGTATATCATATCGAACTGTTGAGCCTTAAGGATGGCTTCTTCTTCGATTTGCGGTCACTCAGATGCGACGTCCTTGGCTATGGGGGGAAGTAAGGTTTTGAGGAACCAATCAAGGAAGATCCTATCGTCTAACTAGATCTTACACAAGCTACTGTGACGATTCCATTCATGGATATGATCCATGGTATGGGTATTTGTGTTTTGGCGACAAGATAGTAGGATCTTCACTCCCTTGTCATAATGGGTGGGTAACTAGAAGTACTGAAGGAACATCAAACTGAGCGAGGAGAAGTCAAGGTATGTAGCATGAGGCAATTCAATGCATCACTTAGTCGCAACACCCGTAAGTGTGTGTTGGAACAACCTCAATCGAACAGAGTCATCCACAATGTTGTTAGATGAACACCATAGGTGAAATGACATGATGTGATTTTGAGGGTCCTTTCCCGCCTTTCCCTCGAACTTAGGGATGTCTGAGGGAAGCTTGGTAGGCATAGGAGGCCATTGTAGATGGTGAGGAATGGATTCATTGGTTAACCGTGGCAAATATGGCAGGTTGATACTAGCCATGAAAGGTAATCTAGAGTCGAGGGTGGCTCGATAAGGACCAGCAATGGTGTCGGTGGCTGCAGGAACATAGTTCCCATGCATAGTTGGGAGTGGATGAGGTTAAATTTTGACTGTAGGAAAATTAACTGGTATAGCAGGAATAGTCAGAACTGACGTGGAAGGGCCACTGCCTCTAGGTATATAAGGTGGAATAGTAGTGATAGTGGTGGCTGAAATAGAACCACCACTAGTGGGTAGTGAACCAGCAACAGTGTGTGTAGTCACAATGGGACCACTAGGACCAGGGCCTACAGGCCCAATGGAAGGGATACATGTGATGATGGGTGACATGGACGTGATCCCACTGCTAACAACCCCCCCTTGAAAATGGTCAGGATGTGCACCATCCATGGGGCTAGATGGGGCAGTGAACAAGGTGGGTTCAAACTGATAGGAATCTGAATTAGATTCAGAGGCCGTGTGTGGCTCCGAAGGTGGTGAGTGACATCAAAGATGGCTCCTACGATGTCGGTTAAGAGAACCAAACTAGGGGGTATGCCCCCTAATCTTATAGAAGTGGTGTGGTGGAGATATGATAACAATATGGAGTGTTGTGTAATGACTAGAAACTCAAGAGGATCAATCGCAGGCTCAAAAACCTAACTACAACCGAGTGTGTATAAGGAGAGCGTATGAAATGGCGGCTCACAGGACAACAGCAATCTCTAAAGCCAAAATATGACAGCGGGCCGCAGAAAGGTGAGTCTACAACAAGGTGGCCAGAAATCCAACAAGCAGCATTTCCTATCAAATAAAAATGACTCACTAACCTATGGGGTATGAGTACAAGAAAGCTCCTAACTACAAGCTGGAATCCCCTCACAAATCATATCCTCAGTAGGCTGATGAAATCCTAGTCAGACATACAAAATGGAAGAACCATATAGGCTAAGAGAATCCCTCTACCGAGAAGGACCTATGGGTAAAAGAGCCCTAGAATAATGGCCACTAGGATACCTTGTTCATGACACATCTATTCGGTTTACTGATGCTTCAGCCCTTTGGACCTCAACACCCAGTATACGCTGGCATGCACGAGGAGGACTATGAAGGTTTAGCCTTTGATGCAATATGAAGTGTGTTATTCCACCCTGACTTTCGAAACCCCTTCATTCTAGCTTACTCCTGCTGAGCAGGGGGCCTCCCGACAAACTGGTTTTGACCGTGTCAACAAATACAAGAGGATTTTGGTCCCCTATTGGGAAAAAACTATGTCTCGGAATGTGAATGACACAGGGATGTTATTTGGATGCCTATCCCCAAAGTTCTAACTTAACTACAAGATTGTTTTATCCTCAAGCGAGGTTACAATGTTGATTGTATTTAAGTTAATTTTAAGGCTTGTTTGGGGTCATGAACCGAGTGTTTCACTTTTATTGTGTAAATTGTGTGCAACTAATGTGTGTCAAACCCAACAATCCATGATGAAGATGTTCCAATCTCACTGTTGGGATGCAAATATAATGCAGTAAAGAACAGTAAAGAACAATAAAGCTACAAAATAAAATTTTCTTTCAATAATGAAATTATGTGTCATATACTCAACTACTAAATCTCATTAATTCATAAAATACATCTAAATACAACTTCGTTTACCGTCATTTAACATACCTACTCTAAGTGGCACTGAGTAACATCCTCTAATACCAACAAGAAATAAATTATTAACGCCTATCTCCTAAATATGAGATGTTTCCTTGAAAAGACAAAATTGTTATTTTAAAATCAAGAAAAAATTAACTTTAAGTTTCATTCTTTGCACAAGACAATTTTAAATTATCTGAGTACACCATTGACTCATTCCCACACAAAAAGTGAAGCTACTCTTCCCATGTAATTCTAAACTTCTTCACAACATATAACATTCAAAATAAACTCATAGTATCAATGTATCTTTATAACCCCTTATTTTACTTTTCAACCAAAGAATTAAAATACATGAAATCCAAAGCCAATATATTTAGTATTCAAGTACATATAAAGTCACATTGTTATATCACCGAAAATTGAAACCATTGTACTATCAACTAATATATAACTCACTCTTCATTTGACATATGTGTAAAAGAATATATATATATATATATATATGACCCTTATTACAGTGTAAAAAAATAAAATAAAACCTTCGCCTTATAATAGAAAATGACATCATGTTATTTACCACCACACTACACGTATAAACCCTTGCTAAGAGCTACGCTCACAAAGGGATAAATAACTTGTAAAAACATTCATCTTTTTTCAAGAACATTACTAAATCCAATAAAATTAGCACAAATAGGTAACATTCCCAGGAAATTATTCCAAAGGTGGTACATGCATCAAGATTTAATAGGGTAACCATTACAAAAGGTAAAGATCTGAAGGGTTGGATAGCTAGAGTGAAGCTCGGAATCTGTAGATATGACAACGAAAAATTTCTGACAACGAAAAATTTCTAACTACAGAAGGAGGATATTAACACTAAGTTATGAACTGGACTCAAGCCGAACTTGAAGCTACAGATTTCATGTAAGACTATGCGCAGATTTCCCATCACGATGGGAGGTGCGTATGAGAGCTGTCAAGTAAGGAAACAAGCCAGACAATTGTCTACAATTTGAAATAATGGAAAAAAAATACAAGCAGAGTTTTCGCATACACCATTAGCAATGTAGTCAACAATTTGATCTGGCATTACTCTACGAACAAAGATCATAACCAAAATCGACAAATTTAAAAGAAAAAGGTAACCACTAGCATGAAGTAATTTTTTTGTAAAGCGTAGTAAAAAAAATACAGTGTCATAACGTCACAGTCCAAAATCAAGGACGGATATTAAATATTCTCTTTAAGTGTAGATAACAAAAGAAACCCGAAAAGGTGTGTTTAAGCTATCAAAGATAACCATCAATCCTTTGTGATTCCATTGAATCGTTATTAATGGATTTTAGTGAACACCTAAAATTGACAAGAAAGGATAAGTTTAACACTCTAAGTGCGTTAAACCTCCTTCATTCGCACTGACTGATAACTACATGCTTCCAAAAATATAATTAAGTCAAGTCAACAAAAAATAGCTAGGTCTCTTCCGAAATTGGAGGTTATCACGTGGCTGAGTAAAGTTAAAGAGACAACACATATCAGTGAGAATCGAAATCTCTTCCTAATTTGGAGATTAGTGCACGTCTACGAGTGAAATAGGGAAACAACTAAGCGTTCAAAGGTGAAAATGAGAGGGTCAGACAAGAAATCGCAAGGGATCCGTGGCCTTTTAAGCATAATGGGTAAACTATGGTTTGAAAAAAAAGAAAGAGATCTCATCGCAGTCACAACTATAACACAAAATTCATAAGCAAGCTTTTACCCTTTCAACACTTCATACAACCACCAACTATAAGTTGCATAAATTTAGCGTTTGCGCTGCCATATTTATCACAGCAATATTTTTACACTGACATTTAGAAAATTATGGTAAATATGATTTTTTTACATACGGCCTTACAATTGTATAAGGGAAAAACGACTACAGGTTTGAAGAAATCAAGCTGGGATTTAAAACAGAGGCCTTTTACAAAATCCGACTTTTACAGAATCCGAAGAGTTTCTTAATCAAGCAAAAATCGAAAGCACTTCTAAGTTTCCACGGGTTTCCAACTAACTCAATACCCTAAATTTTATAGATTATGTGAATAATTTGCGACTACTTCCTTTTCCCACAGGTATAGTTTAGTAGCCTACACAAAGTTTCAGCAAAATCAAAGTCCTTTCATATTTTCATTTTCATAATAAATCGACAGGGAAAATACCAACAATAATTGTGCATTTGAAAATCAAGTATCGTTCTAATTTAAATAAACTCTAAATTAAAAAGAAATATCATTCATAATTTCATAAAATTCTATTTGATTTACAAGAAACACCAATCATAATTTCATAAAATGCATATTTATAGATCTAGGTGTAGAAAGACAAATCAGATCTACTTACGTGAATCCAGGGAAAAACACACTTGGAGAATCAACTCCTCCCAACCATAGGAGGCAGCAACTCAACAGTTTGCTCCACTCCACCCCCGAGTTGGATTTCCAACCATGCACCAAAACAACAAGTAACTTCCTCGTGGCACTCAATCCTCAAGTCTGTAACAAGTTGTCACGAGGGACTTAAAAAAATAGAAAAATGCTCAACACATGCACTCAGCAATCATTTTCCCCATGCACAACACGGTGTCCCATTCTATTCCAATGCACTCATATAAATAGCTTTTCCCAGGTCTTATGCCAGCTCAATCAAATGTCCAATCAGATCCTTAATTCCCTATGATTTAGGATCTTATCTGGTTGTTGAGTTTTGGATTGGATTTTATTGGTATCAATCAGACTAGCTTGCTTACACATGTTCCTTGGTGCCATGGTTGGTGTCCCCTCATGTAGTTGAGTTCTCCAAGTGTCATTTTCTTTATTAAATAAATAAAGGTTTGTGGTGCAAATGTCATTTGAGTTTTTGAATTTCATAACTCACTACATAATAAAATATAATTTTCAAAACATGAAAATGAAAACATTGTCATGGGGGTATTACATTTCTCCCCCCCTTATTCTTAACACCATCCTCGGTTTTCTTTCTTTTTTTATTCTGAGCTCCCTTGCTTGTTCTGGAACATGGAGGGATATGCTTCCCGCATTTTATCCTCCATTTCCCAAGTTGCCTCTTCAGGGCTGAAGTGCTTCCATTGCACTTTTATTTGAACGATGGCTTGATTCTAGAGCATACATTCCCTCCTGTCTAGGATGCAAAAAGGTTTGGTCTGGAATTCATCATCGGGTTCTACCTAAATCACATCCCAATCAATTATATGAGTAGCATCATGTATATGTTTTTTTAACAATGAAACATGAAATACATTGTGTACTTTTATATTAGGTGGAAGTGCAAGTCGATAGGCTACTGGCCCTATCTTAGCTAATACTTCAAAAGGTCTAGAATACCTTGGTTCCATCTTGGAACATCTTCCCAAACTCAAAGAACTCTTCTTTGACTTTACCTTTAGATATACGTGATCGACAACGTTGAACTCTCTTGGAGTTCGTTTTAAATATGCATAACGTTTTTGTCGATCCTAGGAAACTTTTACGTTTTGTTGCACCTCTTTCACCATCTGTTCCATTTCTTTTAACATGTCTGGTCCTAGAACAATCCTGTCAGCAAGGTTATCCCAAGACTTGAGTGTGCGACATTTTCGGCCATACAAAACTTCAAATGGACTCATTTTCAATGAAGCTTGATACCAATTATTATAAGCAAATTCGACTAAATGCAAATACTCTTCTCATTTACCTGGTTTATCCATTACATACATTCGTAGCATATCTTCTAACACTTGATTATTTCTTTTAGTTTGTCCATTTGTTTGTGGATGATAAGCAGTACTAAAATTTAGTTGTGTATCTAGACCCTTAAGCAATGATTTCCAAAATTTACCAGTAAATTTCACATCTCTATCAGAAATCACAACCTTTGGAATACCATGTAATCGAAATATTTCTTTCATAAAAATATCAGTTATATTAATGGCTTTGAAAGTAGACTTTACAGGTATGAAGTGGGCAGCTTTACTTAACTTATCAACAACTACCATTATTGAGTCATGTTGCTTATTTGTTTTAGGTAATCCCGTTATAAAATCCATGCTTATTATATCCCATTTCCATTCTGGAATAGGTAAGGGTTGCAGTAGCGTAGCAGGATGTTGATGTTCAGTTTTTACTTGTTGACATTCAATACACCTAGCTAGGTAATTTGCAGTATCATTCTTCCTGATAGGCCAATAATAGTTTTTTCTTAACTTAGTTATCATCTTTTGGTATCCTGGATGTCCGGAATATGGTTTCTTATGTAGTTCATTTAGAATTAATCGTTTAACTTCTTCAGAATCTGGTATGTATAATCGATTTTTATAAACTAATAAGTCTTTTGAGCTTATAGAATAAGCTAAATAACTTCCCTTATCATTTGTTTCCTATTGCTCTTTAATCTTTAAGTACTATTCATCGTTTTTAGCTACTTCTTTTATTAAACCTTCAAGATTTGTTTTATAACTGTTGAAAGCAGCTGAACAATGTGGGATGGCATTCCTACTCGGGGCATCCGCCACTTTGTTCTCTTTCCCTTTAATGTGTTTAATTCGAAATCATACTCGCTCAAAAATACTAACCACCTTGCATGGCGAGCATTCAAGTTTTGTTGATCAAATAAGTATTTTAAGCTTATGTTATCCGACATTAAGGTAAATTTTCTTCCTATTAAGTAATGTCTCCACATCTTTAATGCATGTATTATAGTAGCTAATTCCAAGTCATGTGTTGCAAAGTTTCGTTCATGTATTTTAATTTTTCTTGACTCGTACCTTATTACATAATCCTCTTGTAATAACACACCACCTAATCCTTCTAAATAGGCATTTGTACATACTACGAAGTCCTTGTATGGATCTGCAATCCTTAGAATAGATGCAGTGGTTAATAAGTCTTTAAGTTTTTTAAAGCTTTCTTGACATTTATTAGACCATATGAATTTATTTCCTTCCTTTCGAAGTGAGGTTATTGGATAAGCAATTCTGGAGAACCCCTCAGTGAACCTACGATAATAACCCGTGATTCCCATAAAGGCTCGAATCCTGGTTACATCCTTACGGACTGGCCAATCACTGATTGCCTTTATTTTATATGGGTCCACCGAAATACCTTCCTTAGTTATTACATGACTTAAGTACTGAATTTTATCTTGAAACAATTCACACTTGCTAAACTTTGCATAAAGTTTATGTTCTCTTAAGGTTTGCGAGACTAATTTTAAATGTTCTTTATGCTCTTCTTCGCTTTTAAAGTATATTAATATGTCATCAATAAATATTATTACAAACTTATCTAAAAATATGTGAAGGACATTGTTCATTAAACACATGAACGTGCTTGGGGCATTGGTCAAGCCAAATGGTACGACCAAGAACTCATAATGCCCGTACCTTGTTCTGAATGCAGTTTTATGGACATCCTCGTCCTTAATTCTTACTTGATGGTAACCAGACCTCAAGTCGATTTTAGAAAATACCAACGCTCCTCGTACTTGGTCAAACAAGTCGTCAATGCGGGGGAGAGGGTATCTATTCTTAATTGTCATTTAATTCAATTGTTTGTAATCGACACAGAGCCTCAATATGCCATCCTTCTTTTTAACAAACAAGACAGGTGCTCCCCATGGAGACACACTCGGTCTAATATATTCTTTATCTATTAATTTTTGTAACTGTAATTTTAATTCTACCAACTCAGGTGTATTCATTCGATAAGGGCCTTCGAGGTGGGTACTGCTCCAGGTACCAATTCAATGGTAAAGTCAATACCCCTCCTCAGAGGTAGTCCCGGTATCTCTTCTGGAAAGACGTCTTTAAAATCATTTAAGAAGGGAAGATCCTCTAAGCTAGGTTTGTTTTCCTTATCATTAGTTTCGGTGATGTGTACAGCAAATACCCCACATCCTTTTCTAGCACACTTTTTCAATTGCAAGGCATAAATTTTCCTAGTAAGAACCTTCTTTGGAATCACTCTAACCATTTTACTTTCACCATTTTCATCAATACAATTAAAAGTTTTCTCAAATCAATTTAGCACAAATTTAAGTTTTTCTAGCCAATCCATGCCAATCAGTACATCGTAAGATCATAATGGTAAAACATTCAAATCTACTTTTGTAATCAAATCTTGCATATGAACTTCACAACTACAAATAAAACTGGTTACTTTTCTTTTTGTTCCGGTGGCTAATTGCACTAACCACGATTTTTCAAAATCATACTGTCTCATTTTACACAAATCTACTAACTTAGGTCAGAACCAGAATCAATTAATATAGAAATAGGTTTGTCAAGGATCTTACCATCTTCCTCAATCCTTGATGATTGTCCAGCGCTGCGCTAATCTACGGTATGTTCCGAGCAACTTCTCCCACTGTGGTTGCTTCTCAAGCTATGTGGATATTTCGATTATCCTTTTTATGAGGAAAATCCCAATATAAATGACTCCCTCGACAACCCCAACATTGCAAGGGTTATCTTTTTATTTCTTCACTTTTCTTATTAAAAGTATTATCTTTATACTCAGCAATTCTCATAGGTTGTTTATACTCTGTTCTTATTGTTGGTTGTTTGTCCTTAAAGGTATTTTTCTGGAAACTTTTATGTTTACTAAAAGGTTTGAACTCTCTTCTCCTAAAACTATTTATGTCTCTTCTCTTGAAATTATAAGGATTTTCACTTTTACTCTTGGATTGGTCATAGGTTAATTTGGCCTTCATCATTGCTTCATACAAAGTTTTCGGTTCATCAAATTCCAGTTTATATTCATAAAAGTTAGGCAAGCAACCTAGAAATATTTGTATTTTAGGTTTTTCTTCGTTTAAGTAAGGCACATATCTTAACAAGGATAAGAATTTAGTATAGAAGTCATCCATGGACATGGATCCAAGTATTAGCTCATAAAACTCCTCAGCTTTCCCTTTGTAGTAATATTCTGAGAGGTATTCTTTTTTAAATTCCTTTTTAAACCAGTTCCAACTTACTTTCCTATCATTTATTCGTTTTGCTCTTTTTAAGTCTTGCCACCAAATCTCAGCCTTTCCGACTAGATTGAAGATGGCCATTTTTCCCTTCATTGGAGTGGGAGCAATTGTACATAGTGAAGTACTTCTTCATCCCCTCAGCTTCTTCTCCATTTTTTACTTTGCCGTCAAATGTAGGAGGATTTCTTTTTTTAAATTCTCTTGTTAACGCATCTTTATATTTTCTTTTCTTCCTATGTCTACCCTCAGAACTGTCACTAGAATACTTTGATTCACTAGATAGATGGCTTCCGTCAGAGTAAGGACCGTCATAGGATGAGTTTACTTGTCTACGTCTCTTTTTTCTCTTTTCATTAGTTATCTCATTCAGTCTATATAGTAGGGCTTCATTTAAGTCTTCTTGAATTTCCAGCACCCTTTCATGTTTAGTCTTAAAGTTCATAATTTCTTCTTGTAAATCCCTCACTGTTTGTAGAATCTCAAAATTAACAATGTTGTTATTAGGGGGATCCTCATTATTAGGTTCAACCCGTGCAGGTGGGGTAGGGGATCGTCTTCTAGTCATATCTTCCTGCAGTTTAGTAAAACAGTTTCTGCTACACAAGTAATAAGATCAAAAATGTACACATTTGTTAGTTTTCGAAAAAATGTGTATGGACACCATAGGGCTAAGTGTAGTAACTTAGGCTCTGATACCACATGTCATATACCCAACTACTAAATCTCATTAATTCATAAAATACATCTAAAGACAACTTTGTTTACCCTCATTTAACATACCTACCCTAAGTGGCACTGAGTAACATCCTCTAATACCAACAAGAAATAAATTATTAATGCCTATCTCCCAAATATGAGATGTTTCATTGGAAAAACAAAATTGTTATTTTAAAATCAAGAAAACATTAACTTTAAGTTTCATTCTTTGCACAAGCAGATTTTAAATTATTTGAGTACACCATTAACTCATTCTCCACACAAAAGTGAAGCTACTCTTCCCATGTAATTCTAAACTTCTTCACAACATATAACATTCAAAATAAACTCATAGTATCAATGTATATTTATAACCCCTTATTTTACTTTTCAACCAAAGAATTAAAATACACGAAATCCAAAGCCAATATATTTAGTATTCAAG
Organism: Pseudotsuga menziesii; assembly: GCA_001517045.1. Taxonomy (NCBI): domain Eukaryota; kingdom Viridiplantae; phylum Streptophyta; class Pinopsida; order Pinales; family Pinaceae; genus Pseudotsuga; species Pseudotsuga menziesii. The sequence goes on along the minus strand of LPNX010875206.1, from coordinate 506,487 downwards.
TACATATATAGTCACATTGTTATATCACCGAAAATTGAAACCACATTACGATCAACTAATATATAACTCACTCTTCATTTAAAATATGTGTAAAATAATATATATATATAACCCTTATTATAGTGTAAAAAAATAAAATAAAATAAAACCTTCGCCTTATAATAGAGAGTGACATCATGTTATTTACCACCACACTACACATATAAACCCTTGCTAAGAGCTACTCTCACAAAGGGATAAATAACTTGTAAAAACATTCAGCCTTTTTCAAGAACATTACTAAATCCAATAAAATTAGCACAGATAGGTAACGTTCCCACGAAAGTATTCTGAAGGTTGTACATGCATCAAGTTTTAATAGGGTAACCGTTGTAAAAGGTAAAGATCTGAAGGGTTAGATAGCTAGAGTGAAACTCAAAATCTCTATATATGACAACGAAAAATTTCTAACTACAGAAGGAAGATCTTAACGCTAAGTTATGAACTCGACTCAAGCCAAACTTGAAGTTACAGATTTCATGTAAGACTATGCGCAGATTTCCCATCACGATGGGAGGTGCGTCTGAGGGTTGTCAGGTAAGGAAACAAGCCAGACAATTGTCTGCAGTTTGAAATAATGGAAAAAAAAATACAAGCAGATTTTTTGCATACACGATCAGTAGCGTAGTCAACAATTTGATTTGGCATTACTATACGAACAAATATCATAACCAAAATCGACAGATTTAAAAGAAAAAGGTAACCACCGGCATGAAGTAATTTTTTTGTAAAGCGTAGTAAAAAAAAATACAGTGGCATAACATCACAGTCCGAAATCAAGGCCGAATAGTAAAGATTCTCTTTAAGTGTAGATAACAAAAGAAACCGGAAAAGGTGCATTTGAGCTATCAAATATAACCATCAATCCTTTGTGATTCCATTGAATCCTTGTTGATGGATTTTAGTGAACACCTAAAATTGACAAGAAAGGACAAGTCTACCTAAACCAAGGATAAGCTTAACAATTTGGGTGCGTTAAACCTCCTTCATTCACACTGACTGATAACTACATGTTTCCAAAAATGTAATTAATTCAAGTCAACAAAAAATAGCTAGAATCAAGGTCTCTTCCGAAATTGGAGGTTATCGCGTGGCTGTGAGTAAAGTTAAAGAGACAACACATATCAGCGAGAATCGAAATCTCTTCCTGATCTGGAGATTAACGCACGTTTGTGAGTGAAATAGGGAAACAACTAAGCGTTCAAAGGTTTGTCAGACATGAAATCACAAGGGATCTATGGCATTTTGAGCGTAATGGGTAAACTATGGTTTGAAAGAAAAAAAAAGAGATCTCATCGCAGTCACAACTATAACACAAAAGTTATAAGCAAGCTTTTACCCTTTCAACACTTTATACAACCACTAACTATAAGTTGTAGAAATTCAGCGTTTGTGCTGCCATATTTATCACAGCAACAGTTTTATATCGACAATTAGAAAATTATTGTAAATATGATTTTTTTACATACGGCCTTACAATTGTATAAGGAAAAAACGACTATAGGTTTGAAGAAATCAAGCTAGGATTTAAAAAAGAGAGCTTTAACAAAATCCAACTTTTACAGAATCCAAAGAGTTTCTTAATCAAGCAAAAATCGAACACACTTCTAAGTTTCCACGGGTTTCCATCTAACTCAATACCTTAAATTTTATAAATTATGTGAATAATTTGTGACTACTTCCTTTTCCCACAGGTATAGTTTAGTAGGAACACAAAGTTTCAGCAGAATGATAGTCCTTATATATTTTTTTTTTCATAATAAATCGACAGGGCAAATACCAACGATAAATGTGCATTTGAAAATCAAGTATCGTTCTAATTTAAATAAATTCTAAATTAAAAAGAAACATCGATCATAATTTCATAAAATGCTATTTGATTTACAAGAAACACCGATCAGAATTTCATAAAATGCAAATTTACAGATGTAGGTGTAGAAAGACAAATCAGATCTACTTATGTGAATTCGGGGGGAAACACACTTGGAGAATCAACTCCTCCCAACCATAGGAGGCAGCATCTCAACGGTTTTCTCCGCTCTGCACTCGAGCTAGATTATCAACCATGCACTAGAACAACAAGTAACTTCCTCGCAGCACTCAATCCTCAAGTACGTAACAAGTTTTCACGAGGGACTTAAAAAAATAGAAAAATGATCAGCACATGCACTCATCAATTGTTTTCCCCATGCACAACACGACGTCCCATGCTATGCCAGTGCACTCATATAAATAGCTTTGCCCACGTCTTATGCCATCCCAATCAAATCTCCAATCAAATCCTTAAATCCCTATGATTTAGGATCTTATATGGTTGTTGAGTTTTGGATTGGATTTGATTGGTATCAATCACACTAGCTTGCTTACACATGTTCCTTGGTGCCATGGTTGGTGTCCCCTTATGTAGTTGAGTTCTCCAAGTGTCATTTTCTTTATTAAATAAATAAATAAAAAGATTTGTGGTGCAAATGTCATTTGAGTTTTTGAGTTTCATAATTCATTACATAATAAAATATAATTTTCAAAACATGAAAATGAAAACATTGTCATGGGGTTATTACATTATGCTTGAAACAAATGAGTAGTAAAATGAGCTTTTAATCAAATGTAGGAAACAAGCATGTGGTTTCAGCTATGGAGCTCAACTATAACAACTCATAAACCAAGCATGGGAGATCTCAAACATACCAAGGGGCTGTAAAAAGATCAGATCTAGAAAGAAAACAGGTCAGGACAGGGTTTGGAACAGACAGGGGTTTTGATACAGGAATCTAAAGCACAAAAAACAGACTGAAAATTTTTGGTCGCACATGTCGGCGAAACATGCGTGATCTGGGTCACATGGAACAAAGGGACAGTTGCGATCTGAACAAAAAATAGTCAAGTCACGTAAAACATAGGGTTAAGCATGATTGGGTCGCTCAAATCCGGGACATGAGTGATTTGGGTTTTTTAACCAGGTCGCTTTAGAAGCCGGGACAGGAGCAATCTGGGTTTTAAAATCAGGTCTCTCTTATCAGGGCTAAAGGCGCGATGTAGGTCATGCTTATTGGGCAGAAATGAGCGATTGGGTCTCGGCTTTCGGCCAAATAAGAGCAACTCAGCCCGAACAAGGAAATTTAAAAAAAAAATAGTCGGTTAGGGCCAGGGGAGCGGGCATTGACGCAACAATGGTTCAGATCGGTTGTGAGGGGGCTCTATTTGTGACGGATGATGGCAGAAAATAAGAACAAACCAATGACAACCTGCAAAAAACTAAGATCTGTATGGATCGACTGAGTGGATTCGCCAAAACTGTAATGGGGATTTCTCACCAACCTTAGATCGTTGTGATCATAAGGAAGAGTTCAATGGAAAAAACAGAAAACTAAACTACCAACTGAAAGCAAATATTTTTATTATTTTTTAACATGTATATCGGGTAAACTAATGCAAGAAAACAAAAAAGTAAACACACCTTTCTCCTGTAACATGGGCCACCGTGGTCGTCCTCGAAAGTGGTTCCGCACCTCCACGGTTTGGTTCTCCAGTTGTCTCCACAGATAGTTGTCAAGCAGGGAATGGATCCAAAGTGGGTACGGAGTATGTATCAATGTACACCGTGGGAAATGGCGTGGCAACGAGAATGATGGCAGGGGAGTATGTGGAATACCAGAGAGCACAAATGTCACAGTGTAACCACAAGTGAATTAGAAAAAATGTGTTTTGGGAGAGCCCTTCACAATGTATTTATAGTATGGTCCTAGGGTTTTTTGACCCATGGTATTTTATTACCTATGTTATTAATCTGTGGTTTTTTCACCCTTTTTCTTTTTTAGGGTTTTTTCGCCATTTTTGGGAGAGATTGAGGGTAAATAATGATGTTATGGACCATTTTTTGTGGAAATACAATTGTGAAGGTCAAAAGTAAGGGAAATATGGTAGGAATATAATGTATGTATATGGTTTAAACCATGGAGAGCTAGGTGAACACTTTTTAGTGTTAACATTGGCAAAGGTTCCAAAGAAGATCCTTTCGATCATTCGACATGA
>LPNX010875206.1:485649-502137 GCA_001517045.1 Pseudotsuga menziesii | reverse complement strand
TGGCAGGTGAGCGATGGTTTTCAAATCCGTTTTGGGTCAGATCATTTTATTAGAGGGGCTCTTAACATTGGCAAAGGTTCCAAAGAAGATCCTTTCGATCAGTCGACATATCGTTTTTTATTTTCTCTAGTCTAGAGCACAGATGAAGGAAGGTACTCATTTGGTGGCTTGGGATATGCTATCTCGTCCGAAGCATGACAGTGGCTAGGGTATTAAGAATATCTTTTGGTTTAGTCAAGCTTTAGTTATGAAAGGTCTTTGGAGGGATCTTATGGATCACAGTCATTAGGGTAATGTCATGTGTAGTAAATAACTCAAGAATTGCTCAGTAATTGAGTGGGTGCATAATAAAAATAAGATGGGACAATATATATCTAATATGTGGAACGTCATGGTCGGTGCATTTGAGAGGATGACTCATTTTTAGCCTGGTAGGTGAGCGATGGTTTTCAAATCCGTATTGGGTCAGATTCTTTTATTAGAGGGGCTCTTACATATAAACTTTCTTCCTTTAACATCATAGCTCTCCATTCTAAAGCACTCTTCTATTTGAATCATTCTATGAAAGATAGTAATGCTTCCGGTGATGGTTATTGGCTCTCGGCGGTCAATTTATTTATTGATTCAAATTCAGAGATTGAGTGGACTTCTTATATCATTTCTCTTCGGAGCGTTGACATCGTCCTGAGGAATATTGAGGACAAAATCCTTTGGGCATGGAACTGTTCCACTGGACAGTTATGTACTCAATTGGAATATGATTCTATCGTTCTGAACATTCCAATGCTCAGGCTTGTTGGTGGTATTATTGTCGTATTTGATTTTGGGAGGCTCCCGTAATTTTTTTATGTTTTACTTGGTTGGCTCTTAAGAAGGGAATTTTAATGGGGGGAAACTATCACAAGCGTGGAGGTAGGGGTCCTACTGGTTTTCCATTGTGTTATAAAACGATTGAATCTATTTAATCACTTATTCGCTCAATGCCATGTAACCCTTGAGATTTGGATTGAGTTAACTCACAGACTTCATTTCTCACGTCATTGCGAAAATCTTTCTCTGGAGGATTGTTTATACAACCACTTTCATAGGTCTACTCATTCTTCACCTTTTCCCCTATTTTTGATTTGGGGTTTGTGGAGATATCGCAACTCACTAATATTTGAGCCTTCCAAGTTTTATTTTCTCTCGGCATGTAGATATATTTTGGGCTTTTGTTCTAGAAAAGTTGTGTTACAGGATAAAAGGTCTGTCAGTTTGAGACTTCCGTCGTGGTTGGTTAATTATTCTGCCACAGGATTTACTTTATTTGGACCAGAGTCACTTTTATCTCCTCTTTTTTGGTTGTGGTAAAGGTTTGAACACCTGTGTTGAAATTTTATCTCCTATGGGGTCTCCTTTTCGTTAGCAGTAAGGGGATCCTTTTCGTTAGCAGTAAGGGGATTCTTTCCTTGCAAGTATTCAGAGACTCGCGAGTGGCTATGGATTGGATTGGATGAAGAAGAGGATTAAATGATATGGGACTTGAACACTAAAGGATTAGATTAAGAATTCAGAGACTCGCGAGTGGCTATGGATTGGATTGGGCGAAGAAGAGGATTAAATGGCATGGGACTTGAACACTAGAAGGATTAGATTAAGAATTTATATGGATCTTTATCCTCTATCATCTTCAGGCATATTTATAGAAAATACAATAGCAGGGTTGATTATCTCACTAAGTAGGGTGTGTATGGGACTCCAAGAAGGCACGCTACATCTTGAAGAGTACAAGAACCACAAATGTGTGGAGAAGGGTAAATTTCTGATCTATTGATTTGCATATCTATTTTTGGTTTGATTTTTGTGGCATATATTGTACTTATAGTAACAATGATTTCAGAATTGAAATGTTGTGTCATACATAGTTTAAATATGACTAGAGTCTTTATTTGTTTTATAGAATGATAACACTAATATCCAACACAATTCAATTGATGTAATGGAACAAAGTACTTATTTTCGAGATTGGCTTTATTGTAGTTTCTTTAATTCAAAGAATGAATAACAAGAAACTTGTTTTTTCGGTGGAAAAAAAAAACATTATTAGTTTTGGTCCATGAACTTAGGTTTCATTCATTGATGGATATAATAAAAATTGACTTTATCATTAACATTTTCATGATGCATTTTCATCATGTATATAATATCTCACTTTACATATTAAATATAATACCCTTTGGTGGTTAAATCAGTTTAACCACCTAACCCTTAGTATCAAAATTTAAATGTTATATTCGTATATTTATGATAAAGTGATGCATGCAAGTTAAATGTTACATATGTTGGTTATTTAACTACGAGGCACCTAAGTAATGAGTCACAATGCTTGTTTGCTCTCTTATTGTGACCTAGTTACATGGCAGTGTCTACTTCTCTCCATCTACACATCTCTTGTCTTAATCAATGTTTTCAAATTGTCATCTATAATTTTAAAGGGATAATTCCATGAAATCCACCTTAATAATATTTCAACTCTATTGGTTGCCATCTCCTTACATCAAAGGTAAAATTCAATTTGATTCACCTTAACAATATATCAAGTCAACCATTCCAACTTATATAGCCCTTGTTTCAAAAAGGTTGGAAGAAATAAAAGTTATAAATCATCCAAGACATAAACATGAGGTTCAATCATTCCTTAGTAAGATAATAAAAAAAATTGGAAGATTTATTCCTAACTATGATGAAATTGTAAAAGACATTACTAATATGCTAAAGAAATAGAATGAAGAAATTGTAAAAGACATTACCAATATGCTAAAGAAATAGATTGAAGTTAAATGGAAAGAACTTACCAAGGATTCCTTCCTTCAAATTAAAAATAGTTTTGGAGAAGCTCTAGTCTTAATAAGTCTCAACTATACAAGATATTTGATGATATTTTCATTTTTCTATGAACACATTATAGCAATTGTGTGAAATTCAAGAAGGACATGAGCAACATGTTGCATATTTTAGTAAAAAGAGCTATTGAATTAAAATAAAATATCATGGAGAAGTAAGCTTATGCTTAAGTCAAAGCATTGGAATCTTTTAGAGATTAGGTTATGCAGTGAAAAAAATATTGCTTATGTACCTAACATAGCACTTAAAGACATTTTGGGGCGGCAAGATTGTGATGGGAGAAGAGGTAAATGGATTGTGAATATACTAAAGTGTGACCTAGAAATTATGCCAAAAATTTAGATGAAAGGACAAATATTCGCTAATACTATGGCAGAATCAAAATCTAAGGTGTTGGGAATTAACAATTTTTCAAGTTGATAATGTTCTAACATCCTTTTGGGAATATTCTTCCAATTGAATGAAGAAAATTCACAAGAACCTATTTAAAGGGTACAAAATCAATTTTCCCAATCAACTTAGTATCATGATATAGTTTAATATATACAACATCTCTCATTCCCAACACATTCGGAAAAATCTCAATCTTCAAGGTTGAAATCCTCTTAGTATTGTATCATCGCAAAGAAGTTATATTGGAAAGACCCAACTAGTACTCAATTGTATCACTAAATTCTTGAATATAGATATTATTAATGAGATGCACAAACACTAAAAAAAAAAGCATTTAGTGCCTAATTTAGCATTCATTTTTAGTGTAATTTTTTTTCCAATTGAGTTAGAAAATCTAGTGATAAACCTAGGGAAAATTTGCAATTTTTTAAAGCACTTAAAGTAACACCAAGGTTAGCCACCAGATGCGGGTGTTAATCATGACCACGTGGACTTGGGGGAATATGACGAGGCCTTCACCGCCCAAGCGTAACCTCACCTTCAATGCCTCCATTGTGGGCCTTCAATGCCATGGGAGACGTGGCTGCATTTTGGTACGCCGAAGGGACTAGGTCGTCGTTTCACAGCCTAATCGCCATCAAACGCCCTCCTGGAAGCCTTAACTCGCACCAGTGTCATTCAATATGGGTGATGTTGGGTGTTGGGCTTCACTTGATTCCTGCTCTACGCTCTATTGTTGCTCTCCACTACTCTGGACCGTCACCCCAGCGCCCAGATCTAGTCTGCCATCATCCTGCTTTGCTCTCTGCCACCCTCTAGCCATGCCCAGAAGACAAAGAGGTGCCCCTCGTAGAGGGCGTGGTCGTAATGCGCAGGCTGACGGCCATATACCTCTCTCGGCCCAAGCCAGTGGCAATGGTTTCGATTTGGAGATTCCGGAGGAAGTGCGATGAATTGTCTCTGATTAAGAAGATGAACTATTCGAGGCACTTGGCACAGCTGGAAGAATAGTGGAGCGCAGACAGAATTACTGGGACTTTAAGAACTTACTCACTCGGCTGGTCCTTAGATTCAACCCTCTAGTTCCTCCTCCCCCAGCACCTCTAGTTCGACCCCTGCTGGCTCCTCAAGTTCTTGCACCACCTGCTCCTCCAAGTTCCTCTGTCGCCCTAGCCACCACCCCTGCTTCTCCACCTTTCTCCATTCTCCCTCCACAATGTCGACCTTCCACTAGCTCTTCGCGCAAGTTTACGTCCAACCCGGTCGCTACAAAAAAGACCACTCCACTCCCCACCAAAAATCCACCTACAGGAACCATGGAAGAATAAAACAGCCCCATTGACGAAGAAATGGCGACGTCTAGGAAAAATTCAGAGGCCAAATCAGACAAGCCTGCTCAGCCATCCTCTCCAGGCTATAGCTGCCCTATCATGGAGGAACCATGGCAGAAACCGTGAACTGAGTTCGCCTTGGATACGTGTCGGTCGGCATGCATGCTGCATGGTTTATGTACATGTTCCATCTCAGCCATGTGTTGTTTAACATGATACTGTCAGGTTTTTTTGTTTATTGCACTGTTAACTTGTTGGCTCTTTGTCTATTTCCTCCAAGAACTAAGGAGGCTTTTGTTTATGCTTATTTGGATGGCCTGTTTTCTCTCTGTGAGGGAGGGTTTTGTGGACCTGTTTTCCCTCCTGGAGGGAGGGCCCAGTCTTATTATGAAACTCTATATCTGCACAACATGAGCAGCTCTGCCTGTAACCTCTTATATACCACTAGTTTCTTTTTTAATAAAATTGCTCTCAACTTACAAAAAAAAACACCAGGGTTAGCACCAAGGTTATCACCAGTATTAGCACCAGGTTTAGAGCCAAGATTAGCGCAAGATTTAGTGCCATAATTAGCTCTAGATTTAGTGTCAGAATTAGGGTCTGATTTAGCATTTTGACTGTCTGTAAATTAAACTCACAGAAATAGAAAGATAAAATGGTAAAAAATGTGGAAATGCTAGGATTTTAACTTGGGTCACTTTCCAAGAATCAATATCTCTACCTGAGCTACATTCCCACAAAAAACTATGATTAAAAGTGAAAATCTAAACTAAAACTAAATGGTAAAAAATGAAATAGGGAAACAACTAAGCGTTCAAAGGTGAAAATAGGGAAACAACTAAGCGTTCAAAGGTGAAAATGAGAGGGTCAGACAAGAAATCGCAAGGGATCCGTGGCCTTTTAAGCATAATGGGTAAACTATGGTTTGAAAAAAAAGAAAGAGATCTCATCGCAGTCACAACTATAACACAAAATTCATAAGCAAGCTTTTACCCTTTCAACACTTCATACAACCACCAACTATAAGTTGCATAAATTTAGCGTTTGCGCTGCCATATTTATCACAGCAATATTTTTACACTGACATTTAGAAAATTATGGTAAATATGATTTTTTTACATACGGCCTTACAATTGTATAAGGGAAAAATGACTACAGGTTTGAAGAAATCAAGCTGGGATTTAAAACAGAGGGGTTTTACAAAATCCGACTTTTACAGAATCCGAAGAGTTTCTTAATCAAGTAAAAATGGAACACACTTCTAAGTTTCCACGGGTTTCCAACTAACTCAATACCCTAAATTTTATAGATTATGTGAATAATTTGTGACTACTTCCTTTTCCCACAGGTATAGTTTAGTAGCCTACACAAAGTTTTAGCAAAATCAAAGTCCTTACATATTTTCGTTTTCATAATAAATCGACAGGGAAAATACCAACAATAATTGTGCATTTGAAAATCAAGTATCATTCTAATTTAAATAAACTCTAAATTAAAAAGAAACATCATTCATAATTTCATAAAATTCTATTTGATTTACAAGAAACACCGATCATAATTTCATTAAACGCATATTTATAGATCTAGGTGTAGAAAGACAAATCAGATCTACTTACGTGAATCCGGGGAAAAACACACTTGGAGAATCAACTCCTCCCAACCATAGGAGGAAGCAACTCAACAATTTGCTCCACTCCACCCTCGAGCTAGATTTCCAACCATGCACCAGAACAACAAGTAACTTCCTCGTGGCACTCAATCCTCGAGTCTATAACAAGTTTTCACAAGGGACTTAAAAAAATAGAAAAATGCTCAACACATGCACTCAGCAATCGTTTTCCCCATGCACAACACAGTGTCCCGTTCTATTCCAGTGCACTCATATAAATAGTTTTTCCCAGGTCTTATGCCATCCCAACCAAATCTCCAATCAGATCCTTAAATATCTATGATTTAGGATCTTATCTAGTTGTTGAGTTTTGGATTGGATTTGATTGGTATCAATCAGACTAGTTTGCTTATACATGTTCCTTGGTGCCATGGTTGGTGTCCCCTCATGTAGTTGAGTTCTCCAAGTGTCATTTTCTTTATTAAATAAATAAAGGTTTGTGGTGCAAATGTCATTTGAGTTTTTGAGTTTCATAACTCGTTACATAATAAAATATAATTGTCAAAACATGAAAATGAAAACATTGTCATGGGGGTATTACATTTCTCCCCCCCTTATTCTTAACACCATCCTCGGTTTTCTTTTTTTTTTATTCTGAGCTCCCTTGCTTGTTCTGGAACATGGAGGGATATGCTTCCCACATTTTATCCTCCATTCCCCAAGTTGCCTCTTCAGGGCTGAAGTGCTTCCATTGCACTTTTTTTTGAACGATGGCTTGATTCTGGAGCATACGTTCCCTCCTGTCTAGGATGCAAAAAGGTTTGGTTTGGAATTCATCATCGGGTTCTACCTGAATCACATCCCAGTCAATTATATGAGTAGCATCATGTATATGTTTTTTAACAATGAAACATGAAATACATTGTGTACTTTTATATTAGGTGGAAGTGCAAGTTGATAGGCTACCGGCCCTATCGTAGCTAATACTTCAAAAGGTCCAGAATACCTTGGTTCCATCTTGGAACATCTTCCCAAACTCAAAGAAATCTTCTTTGAATTTACCTTTAAATATACGTGATCACCAACGTTGAACTCTCTTGGAGTTCGTTTTAAATATGCGTAACTTTTTTGTCGATCCTAGGAAACTTTTAGGCTTTGTTGCACCTCTTTCACCATCTGTTCCATTTCTTTTAACATGTCTGGTCCTAGAACAATCTTGTCAGCAAGGTTATCCCAAGACATAGGTGTGCGACATTTCTGGCCATACAAACCTTCAAATGGACTCATTTTCAATGAAGCTTGATACCCATTATTATAAGCAAATTCGACTAAATGAAAATGCTCTTCCCATTTACCAGGTTTATCCATTACATACATTCGTAGCATATCTTCTAACACTTGATTATTTCTTTTAGTTTGTCCATCTATTTGGGGATGATAAGCAGTACTGAAATTTAGTTGTGTATCTAGACCCTTAAGCAATGATTTCCATAATTTACCAGTAAATTTCACATCTCTATCAGAAATCACAACCTTTGGAATACCATGTAATCAAAATATTTCTTTCATAAAAATATCAGCTATATTAATGGCTTTGAAAGTAGACTTTACAGATATGAAGTGGGAAGCTTTACTTAACTTATCAACAACTACCATTATTGAGTCATGTTGCTTATTTGTTTTAGGTAATCCCGTTATAAAATCCATGCTTATTATATCCCATTTCCATTCTGGAATAGGTAAGGGTTGCAGTAGTGTAGCAGGATGTTGATGTTCAGTTTTTACTTGTTGACATTCAATACACCTAGCTAGGTAATTTGCAGTATCATTCTTCCTGATAGGCCAATAATAGTTTTTTCTTAACTTAGTTATCATCTTTTGGTATCCCAGATGTCTGGAATATGGTTTCTTATGTAGTTCATTTAGAACTAACCGTTTAACTTCTTCGGAATCTGGTATGTATAATCGATTTTTATAAACTAATAAGTCTTCTGAGCATATAGAATAAGCTAAATAACTTCCTTTATCATTTGTTTCCAATTGCTCTTTAATCTTTAAGTACTATTCATCGTTTTTAGCTACTTCTTTTATTAAACCTTTGAGATTTGTTTTATAACTGTTGAAAGCAGCTGAACAATGTGGGATGGCATTCCTACTCGAGGCATCCGCCACTTTGTTCTCTTTCCCTTTAATGTGTTTAATTCGAAATCATACTCGCTCAAAAATACTAACCACCTTGCATGGCAAGCATTCAAGTTTTGTTGATCAAATAAGTATTTTAAGCTTATGCTATCCAACATTAAGGTAAATTTTCTTCCTATTAAGTAATGTCTCCACATCTTTAATGCATGTATTATAGTAGCTAATTCCAAGTCATGTGTTGCAAAGTTTTGTTCATGTATTTTAAGTTTTCTTGACTCGTAACTTATTACATAATCCTCTTGTAATAACACACCACCTAATCCTTCTAAATAGGCATTTGTACAAACTACAAAGTCCTTGTATGGATCCGCAATCCTTAGAATAGATGCGGTGGTTAATAAGTCTTTAAGTTTTTTAAAGCTTTCTTGACGTTTATTAGACCATATGAATTTATTTCCTTCCTTTTGAAGTGAGGTTATTGGATAAGCAATTCTGGAGAACCCCTCAGTGAACCTATGATAGTAACCCGTGATTCCCATAAAGGCTCGAATCCTGGTTACATCCTTAGGGACTGGTCAATCACTGATTGCCTTTATTTTATATGGGTCCACCAAAATACCTTCCTTAGTTATTACATGACCTAAGTACTGAATTTTATCTTGAAAGAATTCACACTTGCTAAACTTTGCATAAAGTTTATGTTCTCTTAAGGTTTGCAAGACTAATTTTAAATGTTCTTTATGCTCTTCTTCGTTTTTAGAGTATATTAATATGTCATCAATAAATATTATTACAAACTTATCTAAAAATATGTGAAGGACATTGTTCATTAAACACATGAACGTGCTTAGGGCATTGGTCAAGCCAAATGGTACAACCAAGAACTCATAATGCATGTACCTTGTTCTGAATGCAGTTTTATGGACATCTTGTCCTTAATTATTACTTGATGGTAACCAGACCTCAAGTCGATTTTAGAGAATACCGACGCTCCTCGTACTTGGTCAAACAAGTTGTCAATGTGGGGGAGAGGGTATCTATTCTTAATTGTCATTTTATTCAATTGTTTGTAATCGACACAGAGCCTCAATGTGCCATCCTTCTTTTTAACAAACAAGACAGGTGCTCCCCATGGAGACACACTCGGTCTAATATATACTTTATCTATTAATTTTTGTAATTGTAATTTTAATTCTACCAATTCAGGTGTGTTTATTCGATAAGGGGCCTTCGAGGCGGGTACTGCTCCAGGTACCAATTCAATGGTAAAGTCAATATCCCTCCTCAGAGGTAGTCCCGGTATCTCTTCTGGAAAGACGTCTTTAAAATCATTTAAGAAGGGAAGATCCTCTAAGCCAAGTTTGTTTTCCTTATCATTAGTTTCAGTGATGTGTACAACAAATGCCCTACATCCTTTTCTAGCATACTTTTTCAACTGCAAGGAAGAAATTTTCCTAGTAAGAACCTTCTTTGGAATCGCTCTAACCATTTTACTTTCACCATTTTCATCAATACAATTAAAAGTTTTCTCAAATCAATTTAGCACAAATTTAAGTTTTTCTAGCCAATCCATGCCAATTAGTACATCGTAAGATCCTAATGGTAAAACATTCAAATCTTGCATATGAACTTCACAACTAGAAATAAAACTGGTTACTTTTCTTTTTGTTCTGGTGGCTAATTGCACTAACCATGATTTTTCAAAATCATACTGTCTCATTTTACACAAATCTACTAATTAGGAGATATATAACTTAGGTCAGAACCAGAATCAATTAATATAGAAATAGGTTTGTCAAGGATCTTACCATCTTCCTCAATCCTTGATGATTGTCCAGCGCTGCGCTAATCTGCGGTATGTTCCGAGCAAATTCTCCCACTGTGGTTGCTTCTCGAGCTGTGTGGATATTCTGATTATCCTTTTTATGAGGAAAATCCCGATATAAATGACTCCCCCCACAACCCCAACATTGCAAGGGTACTCTTTTTATTTCTTCACTTTTCTTATTAAAAGTATTATCTTTATACTCAGCAGTTCTCATAGGTTGTTTATACTCTGTTCTTATTGTTGGTTGTTTGTCCTTAAAGGTATTTTTCTGGAAACTTTTATGTTTATTAAAAAGCAGGATCAGTCTCGGTGCAATGTTGTATTACCCTAATTGGAAAAAAGGGGGGTTTATTATGGTGGTTGGTTCACTTGGACTAATTACATAAAGGGCACGAATAGGGTGCATGCAAGGTTGAATTGGGTTTATGATACTTGGGAGGACATTTCCTTCTCTTCCTCTCTTCTCTTAAAACTATTTCTGTCTCTTCTCTTGAAATTATAAGGATTTTCACTTTTACTCTTGGATTGGTCATAGGTTAATTTGGCCTTCCTCATTGCTTCATACAAATTTTTTGGTTCATCAAATTCCAGTTTGTATTCATAAAAGTTAGGCAAGCAACCTAGAAATATTTGTATTTTAGGTTTTTCTCCGTTTAAGTAAGGCACATATCTTAACAGGGATAAGAATTTAGTATAGAAGTCATGCATGGACATGGATCCAAGTATTAGCTCATAAAACTCCTCAGCTTTCCCTTCGTAGTAATATTCTGAGAGGTATTCCTTTTTAAATTCCTTTTTAAACCAGTTCCAACTTACTTTCCTATCATTTATTCGTTTTGCTCTTTTGAAGTTTTGCCACCAAATCTCAGCCTTTCCGACTAGATTGAAGATGGCAATTTTCCCCTTCATGGAGTTGGAGCAATTGTACATAGTGAAGTACTTCTTCATCCCGGAGAGCCAAGCCTCGTCTTCTTTTCCATTTTTTACTTCATCGTCAAAGGTAGGAGGATTTTTGTTTTTAAAATTCTCTTGTTAGCGCATCTTTATATTTTCTTTTCTTCCTATGTCTACCCTCAGAACTGTCACTAGAATACTTTGATTCACTAGATAGATGGCTTCCGTCAGAGTAAGGACCGTCATAGGATGAGTTTACTTGTCTACGTCTCTTTTTTCTCTTTTCATTAGTTATCTCATTCAGTCTGTATAGTAGGGCTTCATTTAAGTCTTCTTGAATTTCTAGTACCCTTTCATGTTTAGTCTTAAAGTTCATAATTTCTTCTTGTAAATCCCTCGCTGTTTGTAGAATCTCAAAATTAACAATGTTGTTATTAGGGGGATCCTCATTATTAGGTTCAACCCGTGCAGGTGGGGTAGGGGATCGTCTTCCAGTCATATCTTCCTGCAGTTTAGTAAAACAGTTTCTACTACACAAGTAATAAGAACAAAAATTTACACATTTGTTAGTTTTCGAAAAAATGTGTATGAACACCATAGGGCTAAGTGTAGTAACTTGGGCTCTGATACCACATGTCATATACCCAACTACTAAATCTCATTAATTCATAAAATACGTCTAAAGACAACTTCGTTTACCCTCATTTAACATACCTACTCTAAGTGGAACTAAGTAACATCCTCTAATACCAACAAGAAATAAATTATTAACGCCTATCTCCTAAATATGAGATGTTTCATTGGAAAAACAAAATTGTTATTTTAAAATCAAGAAAACATTAACTTTAAGTTTCATTCTTTGCACAAGAAGATTTTAAATTATCTGAGTACACCATTGACTCATTCCCACACAAAAGTGAAGCTACTCTTCCCATGTAATTCTAAACTTCTTCACAACATATAACATTTATAATAAACTCATAGTATCAATGTATATTTATAACCCCTTATTTTACTTTTCAACCAAAGAATTAAAATACACGAAATCCAAAGCCAATCTATTTAGTATTCAAGTACATATAAAGTCACATTGTTATATCACCGAAAATTGAAACCACATTCGATCAACTAATATATAACTCACTCTTCATTTGAAATATGTGTAAAATAATATATATATAACCCTTATTATAGTGTAAAAAAATAAAATATAACAAACCTTCGCCTTATAATAGAGAGTGACATCATGTTATTTACCACCACACTACACATATAAACCCTTGCTAAGAGCTACTCTCACAAAGGGATAAATAACTTGTAAAAACATTCAGCGTTTTTCAAGAACATTACTAAATCCAATAAAATTAGCACAGATAGGTAACGTTCCCACGAAAGTATTCCGAAGGTTGTACATGCATCAAGTTTTAATGGGGTTTCAGCTAGAAGCTGCGATGTGCAGATCTTGCGAATGTTTCGACACCGACGGTCATATGGATCAAGGCCGAGCAACTTACAGTCGTAGCCCAAATGCTCAGTTCCGGAGAAACGTGGCATGGAAGCGAAGTTCAGGTCATGGGTAGTGAGACATTCCCTGGCTAACTCAGAGGAGGTTACTATCAAGACCTTGCAAGAGCCGAGTTGGAGGAGAATGATGTGGCCATAACGCGGAGCAAGATCGTAAAGCGTCTGATGAAGAGGTTTATTCACGTCCAGCAGATGGATGTGCCCAATAATTGGCCAAGGCGCTGGTGGCCTGCACACACGCTTATGGAATAATAAGCTTTTAGCATAGTGAACTATAAGGAGCATAATGATTCCCACAATGGAAAAATCGATAATGGTGGCCAGCCTGTTCATCAGCCATTATGTTTGGCAAACCAAAATCTATGGCAAAATCTGTTGCGACAGCTACACCGTCCGAGCGTGGCAATGTCGTTCTCCCAAATAAATCCAAATATAATATATTTGAAAACCATAATTAAAAAGCGATCTTTCAGACTCTGCCGTACATAAATCGTTCAATCCCATGCGATTTTCTTCTTAATGACTTATGGAAACAATGATCGAAACCCAATCCATTCGCCTCACAGGGTTTAGGACGAGCTGATAACTCCATGAGTCCAGGTTTTGAATCTCTCTGTATCTTTCTTTTGCCCTTTAACATTTAGTTTTCCCACATGAACGAGCTTCTTGTACAGAACGAGCTAAATTGATTGATTACACTGATTCCAGTTGTTTTCTTATTAAAAAAATAATAATTTGGTAATTCTTGCCTCTGTGTCAATAAACTGCATGTGGTTTGCTTCTTGTACAGATAATTCTTGCATGTGTGTCAATAAACTGCATGTGGTTTGCTTCGATGGGTTAAGTTGATTCTAATTCTTTTCTTATTTTATAAAAGAAATTAATTTGGAAATTCTTGCCTCTTTCAATAAACTACCTGTGGTTTGCTTCCTATAGAGAATGAGCTAAATTGATGGATTACGCTGATTCCAGTGGTTTTCTTGTTAAAAAAAAATTGGTAATTCATGTCTGTGTGTCAATAAACTGCCTCTCGTTCGCTTCCTGTAAGAAATTAATTTGGTAATTCTTGCATGTGTGTCGAGAAACTACCTCTGGTTTGCTTCCTGTACAGAATGAGCGAAATCGATGGATTACGCTGATTCCAGTTGTTTTATTATTTAAAAAATATTGCTTTGATGTTGCCTTTAATTTCATGTACATAACCAGCTAAATCGATTGATTACACTGATTCCAATTGTTTTCTTATTTAAAAAAAAATTGCTTTGACTTTGCTGCTTAACGCAAGCGTGGCTGTCATAATCGATGGGGTGTGACCTAGATCTTGCAAGCAGCGTGTCACAAGATATCATAATTAAATTGTTCTCCTGGTATGATATTCACTGAAATCTGACATTGCCTAGATGAAGCTATGATCAGATCCATTCCTCTATGAGTCTAGATGAAGCTGTCATCAGATCCATTCCTCTGTGAGCTTATCCAGCATGTACGTTCATGCTGGATAAGCCACCTGGCGTGGGTCCCTACGTCCAGCATTGACGAAAAGTTTTAAAACTCGGCCCGCTCCTGGCAGCCCTGTCCGCCTCCGTCCTGCCACCGCCGTCCGCAGCTGGAGAACGTACCGAAATGCATTAACGTTTCCTGGCAGAGGTGACAACGGAGGAGGATAAAACAACTCGATGGGATGGAGATTAATGTTATACCAACTACTACTTTCAAAGTTTCAACTCATCCTGCTTTCCTCTAATTGATTTTATTCTCAGCTCGAATTCCTCTCGAACCAGAGGCGACTAAAAAACATTTCGTAACTTGGATTCTGCTCCATTGCAGTAGAAGGATTGAAGGCATCTAGCTTGAAATTATAGCCTGCCTCTTTTATCAGTCGCTAGGTATAACAAAGTTAAATGCCTCTTTTATCAGTTGCTAGGTATAACAAAGTTAAATGAAATATAGGGTTAATAGGTGCGAGTCCAAGGTTGGAATATTTATTTGGGCAGTTCACTATGCAGATCAAGTTGGTTTCCGGTGATTCTTTTGGCACTGTCATTGCCTTTTATGTAAGTATATTCATGATAATATTTGTGGTTTTTCTTTTTCTTTGTTAAGCTTGCTTCTACCTGCTTACTGTATTTGTATTCGTTTTGGGGTGGGCAACTTTCTTCTCACACAGCTGAACACTATGAGATAGCCCTCGAATTCTTGGGAAACACGTCCGGGGAACCCTACATCTTCAGACCAACGTATTCACAAGCAGGAATGGTGAGAAAGAAAGTGTTATGGAACAAGTGCCATCGAATTCTTGGAAAACACGTCCAGGGAACCTTACATCTTCAGACCAACGTATTCACAAGCAAGAATGGTGAGAGAGAAAGTGTTATGGAACAGGTATTCGATTGTGTAAGCCCCCATGCTCGAGCTCGTGACATCTCCATTATTTAAAAAAGAGCCAAAGACAATTGTATTATGCTATTTTACAGTTCTCTATATGTATATGGTTTGATGTGATGTATTTTTATTGGGCAGATTTTTGGTAGCCGAGGTGCTTATCCGAGTGTTCAAGAACAACAATGATCTCGCCGTGTCCTCACTACCCAATGATTCGAGTTCAAAGTTTCAAACTTGATTTACCTAGTTAGGCATA
Organism: Pseudotsuga menziesii; assembly: GCA_001517045.1. Taxonomy (NCBI): domain Eukaryota; kingdom Viridiplantae; phylum Streptophyta; class Pinopsida; order Pinales; family Pinaceae; genus Pseudotsuga; species Pseudotsuga menziesii. The sequence continues at coordinate 486,895 of LPNX010875206.1, read as the reverse complement.
GAGCATTCAAAATTTACATCCATTGTCTATACCTTGGATTGTGACTTTGTTGGTTATATTTTTCTTGATTATTAATGATACTTTAGTCTTCTCAATGCATTAATTTTATTAAGAAATAATTAAGAAAAAAAACTTGGATATTTGATTTTATTGTATATTTTAAAAGAGAATCTGAAGTGATTTTTACTATCTCCTAAATTGACATAAGCTTTATCTTAATTTAATATAAAATAATTTAAATTTAATATTAAAAGATAAAATTTAAATTTAAATTTAATATAAAAAATTAAACTTTATAAATTTTGAATTTGATTATATATCTTGTTAAAATAATATTTTTAATTCATAAATCATTGTCTTTATTTAAATCTTAATTTACTTCTTCCATTATTTTATACATTGCTAATATTTATCTTTATACATTGTTAATATTTGATATAAACAATTTTATCACTTAATAATCTTAATAATTGTGCATTGTTAATATTTTATATTTTTTATTAATAAATAAATTTTAATGAATTTCAAATTAGTTAATTTGCAAAACAAAAATAAGAATTTATAAATGTTTTTTAAAAAAAGAATTCAAAAGTAAATGTAAAAAAATGGTAATAAAACTTTAAAAAAGTGAAAAGATGATAAAACTCCAAAGTTTTTATTAAAATTTATATTTGCATTAAATGAGAAGAAAAAATAATTAATTTAAAGTTGAGTGCTAAAAATTAATATAATGTTACTTACGTATAAAAATTTAGGTGAATAATGTTATTTATATATAACAATTTAAGTATTTATGTTTATGTGGTTAGTTCATGATCATCTCTTTTGTAGTTGAAAGTTGAAGTTTAAATTTCATTGAGCATAAGGTATTGTATCATTGATGAGTCAATTTTGAAAGATTACAGGTGGTTGTATAGTTTGACAAGGTTCAAATTATATGCACTAATTGAAAACTTTTAAAAGGTAGAGTGATCATATTTCTTTAAGTTGGTGTTATGCAAGACCATGACATTTATAATGCACATAAATTGATAGTGTAGATATTTGCAATATATGGTCGTTTGAATATTAATATTTATAATATTTGGTTTTGTTGGTTTAATAGTTATTTAATCAAAATATATTGGGTATGTGTGTTAAGCATGTGTTATTATGTTGGATATGTGCATTAGGTATGCATGTTTACGACTGATCCCACAAACATAAAAAATGTGAGACAATGGTGATTTATGATAAATTTACCACA